>JARHVA010006883.1:325000-535000 GCA_037957365.1 Torreya grandis
TATAACATTATTCACCAAAAAATATATTTTGTGAAACTACTAACATGTAAATATCAAATTACATTAAATTTATCAACTGTGGTTATATTATGTTAAAATGTAAACCTTTATAAATTCAAATTTATTAGTAATTCACAAAATACAATTGAATAATAATTGATTTGATATGGAAATTAAGGAAAAAACATAGTTTTTGCAAAAAACTACCACAAATAATTACATTTATTTGATCCAAAATAGGTTCTTATAATTTAATAAAAATATATTTTGGTCACAAAATTTTGAAAATATCTTAATAATGATAGTAAAAGAATTAAAAGTCTTTAAATACTAAAATTTGAATCTCAAAAGTTCCAATTTTCCATTTATTTCAATTTACTTATGACTTAACTAGAGTAAATTCTTAAATACAAATAAACAAACAATGTAATTTTTTTTTAAAAGACATTTTTTGGAAAAAAATATGATAAATAATAATTACTTACTTATCTTTAGTACTAGATTATATAGTGTAATGACAAAATTTGATAGAAATAAAAATGCTTCATTTTCTCCACATGTAAATAATTGTATGAATTATCAAAACCATAAATTTCAAGAATGAATGGTTAACCAGCTATTCATCCCTATGCTACATGTTATCAACATCTTTAAATTTGTCCATCTCTCTTCCAACTTTGAACTGCCTTCTACACTATGTCCCTCACTCATTGTTGAATTTCATTTTATTATTTTTCCTAGCATAAAGGTAAAGATCTAATTTTTTGACACTCATCTAATGTTACTTGATAGGTATGTCTAACAACTTATACGTATATATGACTCAGTGTAGGAAGATACCTTTATACTATTAAATACATAATACATATATTAATATTAAACATTAAAAATATATAATTATAAATTATAAAATATAAATATTTTATATAATATATACTATATTATTAAATTAATATTATATATAATATAATAGTAATATATGTGCATTGGCCCACGTATTCTTATTCTATTTTAAAATAGTAATCATATTAGGCATGCAATAATGTAAATAATCAAAACCATAACTCATTTACTTTTTACCACCTGTGACTCGATAAAACTATGTTAGCACTTGAATCGATTTAGAACTAACCCTAATAACCCCACTATTGCTAAGTATTGCCTACATAGCCATATACTCTGAAGAGGGATTTAGACTCACATGTAGTTATCCCTTTTAAGTATGTGTGTATAATGGTGATAATGATATTTTATAATCTTTATCCTATTATAACCATTGGTAAATCAATGAAAGTGAAAATTAACTTTTGTAAATACCACAGAGTTTTCAAATCTATCAATTTTATGTATGATGCAATTGATTATCTTTTGAATGAAACAAAGTATATGTTAATTGAGAGTCTTGCTTGATAAATGAAACTATAACATAACTCTTTATAAATTGTGCACCTTTTAATTTTGAAATAAGACCTAGTGGTGCATTAAAACATACAATAAAATAAACATATGAATCCTCAAAAATGGTCATAAAGTGAAAATTATAGAAAATGATCAAATTATAAGGCTAGAAACCTCTACTTACTTTAGACAATCACATCAATGTAAGTGTCTCGAGTCAGATAATAGTGTCCATAATGTAAGCAAGTATCCCTATATCATATTGGATAAAAGTAGACTACTAAACAAAAAATCAATAAAAATAACATGAAACCACAAAGGTCTATATAAGACCATGCAACTAGATGCTCAATTATCTAGACAAAGGTCTATACATGCAAGATTATATGGAAGACATTATGAAAAAGACACTATGAAAATTATACTTGTACCAAATATTGGTATCTACAAATAGAAAGGCACTTTTCCAAAATATTTATAATAACATCAAGATAATAAATACCCAAAAAATATAAAGAAAGATTGAGAAATATTACCTAGATATGGGCCACTAAAAACTTATGGGTCAAGGGATTAAAATCAAGAATCCAAGGGTCAAATCAGAGAATAAAATATCCCAAAACCAAAGAATAAAATTTTAAATCACCTTTATGTCCTCTTATAGTTCATTAAAACATATATATATCCTCTTACATAATGGAAAATAGAGATATTAGTGGAAAAAATCAATTTCCATTGATTACATATTTGGGCAGAAGATCAACCATGGGTGGACAAAACTAGTGAAACCTATAAATAATCCCAAACTCATAATAATTCTCTTCTATATCCATAACCTCCTTTAAAATGGACTCATTTATAGATCTGAAATAAGTTTAAAATCACACACTTGAAAGGATGGAGGAGAGGAATGATAAATTATTTTCTCAGGCTTATACAAGGAAGGGTTTAGGTTAGAGATAGATTTATGATTTTGTATGACTTCGCAATAGAGTTCAGATCTAGGAGAATGGCTTTCATACTAGATCCTAATACCCTTAAGGTGAGACAAATATGACAATAAAGACCTAGATCAAAATTTACCAGACCCTTAGTCATTCTCTCTTTAATAAATAAATCTAAAAATGAAAGCTTGATAGATTTAAAAATGAAAGCTTGATTAGATGGAACCAAGGGAAACACAAAACTAGAAAAGAAGATGAGTGAAAGAGAAATGCAAAAAAAATTCAAAATGTTACTATGTGGATATCTATGCTAAGAACACACATCAACCCAACCAACATTCTCCTTCTCAAGTACCTCCACATCATCATCCATAATAATGACTAAGTTAGGGTTGAGGTTAACACCATCATCATGTGATGCTGATGAAGGAGGCCCCATAAGTCCAAGACCTAGAGGGAGAGATAATCTAATGCTTCCTTTTTAGAGGGGAGGTCATATGTTAACTATTATCACATCAACACTACCCTTAGACATGAGACCATGACCCCAAACTTGCCTATAGTTCTTGCAACATCCTTGCCTTTGAATCCCACCAAAAAACTAAACACCCAATTAAAATACCTAATTTAAATAGCATGAACCCTATTGGATTCACTACCTTTACCTTTCCTAAGGGTAATTTTTCAGGTGAAACCACTCATATGCACTATAAATTTAGCTACTTTAACCACATGAGAATCATTGAGTTACGACTAGTAGGAGGGCAAATCTGGCAGTGAGCATTGAGGGTGGCTATATTCAAAGGAGGTAAAATACTTGCCTACATAGGCTAATGTTTTGTAAAGGAGATAATTCCCTACACATAGCTGATCAATTCCATGAATATATCTTCAAAGCACCAAAAACCAAGAGAGGTAAAATGGTAGTGAGCTTGAATTGAATGAGCCAACCTTTTCCAAATCTTGAACCAGGCCAACCATGCAACTTGGGTGCATGAAATCCACCACAAATTGATTAACCAAATTCTTATTCTTCAAAATCTTCCACAAATAGCTGATAAATTAGGAATACACCTAAGAATTGACCCCAAGATGCTCCTCCAAATTAAGAAACTTAACACTCAAGATAGTCTAAAATGATTTCATTATCAAACCCATAGGCATCCAAAAAATCTTGTTGAGCTGAGTAATGGAAATCAAATCACATTATGTCATTTCCATTTTGTAAGCTTCTAATAGAATTAGAGGAGAATTATGAGCAAAAAGCATGGCATCCTCCTAGTCTAGAGACATAAACAAAATACCAGAGGTTGTACACTCCATAAACACTTCCATCTTACTATAAACAAGTGACAATTAGTCATGAAATGAGATTGGAGAGCATGACTCACCACCATAGAGTCTTCTTTAATGATAACGTAATCAATCTGATATTGAAAAATGAGCTCAAGCTTAAATATGAGGGATTAGGATTTCCCTTCATTATTATAAGTATTTACAAAATTTTAAAGAAGTTATTATGATCGACAAACTAGAGCAATTATAAATGGTATAGTTAGCATCGAAGCTCCTAGATTATTTTTAGAAGCACAATCAAAATTTAACTTGAAAGAACTACTAAAAAGAGGAACTCCAAAAAAATTAGGTGCATGCCTTTTAACAACTCAATCTACTCCTACCTTATTAATGGGGGATTAATATATTATATATTATAAAATATCAACTATAATAATTTATTTATATTGTTGGACAATAATAATTCCTCCCATTATAATTTGTCTCTATCCCATTACCACCACCAACTCCACTCAGTCAAAAGTGTTTCTCCACCCACCACCATTATCTCTACTCACTGCCAAAAGTGCATAGTCCACCTTTGATTGACTCCCACCATCTAACCAATGTCCACCACTATTTCACCCATGGTCTAACACAAGCAATTGATAGCCATCATCCACTAAAAGTGTTTTGTATAGTATGATATAGTTTCATGAAAGGCCTCTATTTATCAGAGGTAATTATATTATTTTGAGTAGACCTTGTGGTGCCTCCTAGCTAAATTTGGTAAGCAAGCAACAAATTGCAAAGTGGTAACATGTTGTAGCATGTTTTTATATAGTATTTTGATAGGATATTTTATTATAATACCTTGAGTAGCCTCCTAGTAGTAACTAGTTAGAAGGAAAAGATAAGCATAAACTTATATGATAAAGATGGATCTTTGTGATTGAATGTAGTATCATTTTAGTTGTTTGTAATATATCCTTTTGATAAGCTATCATGGTGTAAGGAGTTGTAGCAAAAAACATTAGAACTTTTTAGTTCCTTCAAGTGGTATCAAAGCTAAAAGATATGATCCTAGGAAGCTACAGTCTTAGAAAAAAAGAAGAAGCTCATTGATAAAGTTTAGTCAAGTTACAACAACACCAAAAACAATATCATTGGATAAGATCCTAGCAATTTGTGGGATGATGCTCAAGAATAAGGTAGAAACAACCTAATAGATCATGGGAAGTAAAAAGAGAATTAGCAATAGGTGTTGAGCATTCAAAGGAGAGCTAGTTGTTAAAGCATAGCTAGAAGAGATCATGTTAAAGAGTAACTAGTTGAGTGTTGGCTTGTCTCAAGAGAAGAATGCAATAAGGAAGGAAAATTAAGCTTTTTTGGCCATTGAATTAGATCTATTCATTGAATTAAATATAAGAATATCATGGTAGACTATCAATGAAATAATGAGCAAAGGATGAGATGAGTATGAGGCAGTTGTCATGGAGGGGAAATTGGTGGTCATAAGTAAGTAAGACATAAATTTATTTGAAAATCATTATTGTAACCATAACAAGGATCTAAATATTTTTGTCTAAGAGAGTAATCTTTTAAGATTTTCCATAAGAGCATGACATGGCCACATATTTTTAAGGAAATATTACATTAGAAATAAAATCTTTGTTATGAGAAGTCCCATCTATAGTAGAGAGGGGTGCATGACTTCATAGGAAAAGGAATTGTAATGGCCAATGGGGATGTGTGGGCTCACCAGAGATGCATGGTGGCTCCCTCTTTCAATCCCAAAAGGATCAAGAATTAATTATGACACATGGTGAATTCTACATTGGAACTGAGTGATCAATGGAAATGACTGGTAATTAATAGATGAGGATCCTTCAAAGTAGAGATAAGCAGTAATATAGGTTGCCTAGTTGGGAACATCATTGCTCAAACCATATTTGAGACTAGTAGTTTGTGATAAGTGTTACAATAGTGAAATCTGAGCAAAAAAGAATAAATAGTGATGTCTCTTCAGTGGATTCCATTACTCAAGGTGATAACCTAAAAGTGAAAGGAGAATTTCTAGCTAACCATAGAGGAAATTAAAAGCATGATTGTTGAAGTTAAAAGATGTGAGGGGGAGGATAATGGATTTGTATTCACCCAACTATAAAAATCTCATCGAGTTGAGGAGAGTGTCATAATCTATTTAAAGACATTATGTAGGCCAATGAATAGTTTGTTTTTAGGCACATTTCTCACTAAGAGTGTGATATTCTTTGTTACATGGCATGTGTTAAGCCAAAGCCTTAGCAAGATAGTACCAAGGATCAATATTAGAGATAGTATCCACATGATATGTGGTGATATAATGGTAGAAAGAGCCATTATGATGTATTGTAGCCATAAAGCTGCATTTGAATTAACTCCCCACATGGTTGGGTGAGTTTTGTAAATAGTGATTTACTTAAGTTCACTATTAAATAAATGTTAGCATGGGGAGTATTGGACATGTGAGAAAGGGGGATAATTTTAACTAAAGGTAAAATCTAAAGATATTCAATGTTGTAAAAGTATTTTTTTGTGTTTGTCCTCTAGTGAGAAGCACAATCATTGAAAATAATGTCTAAGATGTTAAAGAGAAAAAGTTGTGGTAAGTGTTGGATCCTATTCATAGGCCTCACATCCAAATGCGAGGTTGCAGACCTATTAGCGAGAAGAATAATTACTTATGAAATTTAACACAAATATTTGAAGATGTAGCTGAGATAGTAGTAGGAATTAAGGGAGTGTTAAAAAATAACAATTCATCCCACTATAGTTTTTCTTCATTCCATGACCACCACCAACTCCACTCAGTCCAAAGTGTTGTTTCACCCACCATAGCTATCTCCACTCACTACCAAAAGTACATAGTCCACCTTTGATTGTCTCCCACCATCCAACCAACATCCACCACCATTCCATTGATGGTCTGCCATAAGCAAGTGATAGCCATCATCCACTAGATGTATTTTATTTGGTATGCTATAGTTACATGAAAGACCATTATTTATGAGATGAAATTATATTTTTTTGAGTAGGACTTATGGTTCCACCTAGCTAAAGATGGTAATTAAGCAACAACTTGTAGAGTGGTAACATGTTGTAGCATATTTATATCTATTCTTTCAATAGGCTATAATGTTGTAGTGCCTTAAGTAGCCTCCCAATAAAATCTATCTAGAAGGGAAAAGAAATCAAAAACTTGTTTGACAAAGCTAAATATTTTTGATTGAATGTAATAGCATTCTAGTTATTTGTAATATACACTTTTGACAACCTATCATGGTGTAAGGAGTTTGTAGTAGCAAACATTGGAAATTTTCAGTTCCTTCATATATTATATGAATATAATATTTTATAGTTTATTATTATATATAAATTTATATAATACAAATATTAATTATTCATGAAAGTTTTTTGAGAAATGTCTAAAAAATACATGAATACAAATCTTATAAAAATTAATATTTAATATACAATAGATTTTATCTAATATTAATATCAATATAATGTATAATTTGCTATCTATAATATTAGATATTAATATATATTTAATATATTATATAATAATATAATAAATTAAACAATATAATATAGTATACTATATGAGCATCGAGAAGAAAACATGAGTAAGGGAAAGGGGCTTGCTATGGGAATCAATCTTGGGATGATATATTTGTATGGGGGGGTGTGGCAATCCAACAGAGTGGCCTTCACTAATTTTGAGGATCTCATCGGCATTACATCAAGGAATCAAGTTTCATTGAACCCTCTCAAAACCATCTTTAACATGTATGCCAAATGTGGTAGCTTGGAGGAAGCATGAAAACTAGGGTAGATTTTAAGATCCCTTATCCAAAACACCCTTAGATTCATTTAGGCAAATCTGATTCATAACCTTGGTGAATCTATAGGTTCTTAATATATTTTTCATTTTCTAGGGTTTTTGTGTATCCATTGGCATGTATCAGAGGCGTCCACCAAAAAGGCTCTTTTGACCGACTCTATCAAATGGCTTTACTAAATGGCTATGCCAAATAGATATACCTTGTTTGATGTTGGAGGAGGGAGTGTGTGTGTGTGTGTGTGTGTGTGTGTGTGTGTGTGTGTGTGTGTGTGTGTGGTTAATTTAACTATATTATAAGATAATGTTGTAAATAGTTGCTCAAAATACGCAAAAACTAATTCATATCCCTAAAATTTAGGTGATCTGATCCAATCTACCAACCATAAAAAATCACCAAAACCAAAAATCTAAAAATTGGAATATTCGTGAATTAATAAATATTTGCCACTAAAATTTACCTTGATAGAAATTTTTACACAAAATGGTAAAGATAATTGTCTCTTTATAGAATACCATGATTAATGGTCATTCAAAATGGGAAGCATAAAAGATGCTTGTCAACTATTTGACAAAATGCTTGAACAAAATAGTGTACAACGAAATCCTATTATTATTGTATTTGCTAGGGAGAAAGAAGGAAAAGAGGAAATGATACTTTTTGAACATATTCATAAGAAGAGGTTGTATGAAATCATAAATGCATCAATTCTATAAATCAATCCTCACTCAGAGAATAAATATCATATTTACACCTCTAACTGGAGATACATTAGATAATCAGGGACATGACCAATATGTGGATTTACTAGACCTATCTAGGGGATCTCTTATCACAACAATAATATTATGGAGGGTACCAAAGCCTCCATTCAATCACAATCATGAAATAACCCTAACTAAGACTTATGTTTTCATATTCACTATACTAATAACAAATAAAACAAATAAATCTAATCTAATGCTCACCACATCTTATGGCATAATATGTGGGTTAATAAACAAAACAAAGTAAACATGCATAAGATAATCTCAATTAAGTTATGTATGAGTAAGACCCTAATACATGGATAAGAAGAGTAAGATTATTTGAAAGCCATTACATATGCTAATCCTATCTACTAAGGAGAGGACCAAATCTAGAAAAAACTTATTTGAAAGATGAACCCATCGAGACTAAATCTCTTCCTTGGCTAAAGGGGATTTGAAAAAGTTTTTTTTTGGTTTGTAAGGATCACTAAGAAAGGCCAAAACATATAATACTTCTCCACAAGACTAGATTCTCTAAATATAAACCTTGATCTAAGACTCCTCAAGTAGAATGTTGGAAGAATAGATTGTAAAGAATCATAAGCAAATAATAAATCTTGATGTCTCTTTAAGAATTGAGAAATTATCTTGTATATATAGGTAGATTTAACCCTAATCCCTTCTGAAAGTTTTGGTTAATAGGTTCGACCTAGTTAAGCTAGTATTATTATTTAAAATAATTCACTAGGTCAAGGGCTAGGTCAACCAAAAGTCAACGTAGAGCCTAAACGAATTTCACCAATAAGAGTATAAGGTTGACCTAGTCAACTTATTACTGTAAACTATTGAAAGTGGGTTTAGGTTCCAAAAAGAGGTAATGAGGGTGGTAAAAGGTTGGAGGAATGTGTAAAGGAGATGTAATAGACAAGACGAATGTTTTAGGAGCTAGTTGGACTAGTAATAAGTTTAAATAAGGGGAAAAAATTATATGAAACACCAATGGTCTATCCACCCCTTTCCTAGTGTACCCCTTAGGGCATGCACTCAAAGAGATTGAGACTTGATGGGTTCTTATGAGATATAAAGTATCATTATTTGATAAAAGTTTGAAAATATTATGATTATACATATGCCTTATTCAAAGCTCATCACATGGAACTTAGGTATAATAAAGGATGGTTCTTTGAGAAATAATATAGTAACACATAATGTTGAAGGTAAAAAAATTTGAAATATTATAAGTAAAAATAACTAAAATTAAATGACTCAAAAGGAAATAATTGAAAAGTAAATGTGATGTGTACCTTAACTTACCTTTATCACTAGATGGTTGTCTACTGTGTTTATAGTTTTAATTATGGAGGTTGCAAGGCTTCTTTAGATAAACCCAAGAATACAAAACTAAACAAAAAAAACATAGGAAATCCAAGATAATTGGTGCTATGTGGATGGGACATACATGGAAATTTGGAAAGATAGGGTGATAAGTGTTATGTTAAACAAAATGACCAAGTCAAAATTTAGAGTAAATTAGATAACAAAAAATTCAAGGCTGCTAAAGGTTGAAAAACTCAGACAAGTAAACCTTAAGTAAGAAACTCAAACTTACCAAATCAAACCTAGGATACATGTCTAAAAGGATTGTAATCAAAGATCAATGTGAAGCAGTAATAATCCTTAAACAAAGGATGGGAAAGAAAAATATGGTAAAATAACATTGATGAGTGAGAAGTAACAATCCTTACTCAACCATCAATGGAAAAAGTTGCATAAAAGGGAAAACAACATTGATGAGTGAGAAGTAACAAGCCAACCTCACTCAACAATGGAAAAAGTACATGAAAGTAGAAACAAACTTAGTTGTCCACAAAAATTTTGTAGTAAAATAGTGACAAAATGTAAAAAAAAGAAAGGCAAGTATATAAATGTAGAGCTATCATGTAAATAAAATAATCCATAGTCACTCAAGCATATATTTATGCTCTAAGGATAGATAAAAATGAAACAAAGGAATGCTAGCATATTTTTAAGATGTGAATAAGAAAGAAGTATAGAAGAATAAAAATAGATTTAGAATCATAATTTGTCTATCAAGGGGGAAATGAAATGGGAGGAGGGGAGAATGAATGAAAAACCAATGTAGAGGAACTCTTTATCAAATTCAAGGCATTTAATTTAGGTTTTTCAAAATAAGAGGATGTTCAACCTTAAGGACTCTAAATAGCTTCTCTTAGCCACAGAAGTCTTTGGTCAATAAATGAAGTATGTATATCATTCCATGAAGGCTATATGCATGAAAATTAAAATGGACCTGCCTTTCCACAACACGTTCCCTATTCCTGAGGACCCCTTATATAGTTGTTGGTCTACTGTGAAGATTATGTACTTGCATGAGAAATTAGATGTATGCACCTAAAATTACTCACTTAAGTATTTCCACTAATATTCTTATTAGTCCAAACTAATTCCATCTAATTTGATTTATCTTGATAATTTATCCCCCCTTCCTAATCATGTATCTAATGTCCCCTTTCTATTATCATCCATCTACTAACCTTATCCCATCCTCACCAATCAATTAAACAATCCTAAATCCCCATTATTTCATTTTAATTCTACTTACTTATTATTTAAGAATTTTAAATTCCCATGACCCTACCTAACCACCTACACTAACCTATCCCTAGGAAATCCTAAACCCCTAGTCCATAATCCCCATATAACACCCTTCTGAGACTAATTAAATCCTAAGAAGGTTTCTAGACTCCTCTAAATTTATAACCTTCTCTAAACCTCCCTTTCCTCTCTAGAAGCCTCTAATTTTAGAGGCTTCTAAGGAATTTAATATTCCTTAGATAATTAATATCCATTCAATCTCCTCGTCCAACTTTGAAAATCAACCCTTTATCTTCCCTCCATAATCTATTTAACCAATATTCCTCCTCCATGGAAGGCCAACATGAAATCTCATATCAAATCCATGTCAATCTAACTATGAATCAAGAAATAAATCCATGCCAAACTCTCCATTGAATTAATCATCAAGCATCCTCATCATACCATCACTATGTCAAATATGAGTCTAACTTGGGGGCATACCATTAATTGATGTCAAGATTTTCAAGGCTATGTCCAAGACCTCATCAACCATGGTAACATCATAATTGAGGATAGACCGGATGAATCTATGTCCCTGGATGCACAATAAAAGACATGCCAAGATTCTATTCCTCATCAATATCAAACCCTTCCCCTTATAAACCCAGGTCAATTCACCACTCCCATATTTGACAAATCCTCCATCAAACATAAATCCATTTCACATGAACCTAGACCCCCCATTTTTCATGAGTCTTTTATGGGCCTATCATTGTTTAACCCATCATTCATCCATCATCTCCCTCTCACCCATCACCTCAAATTCCTTGTTATGGCCATAGAAAATATCTAAAGATTTTTGTGTAAGAGAATAATCTTTTAAAATTTTGCACAAGAGTGTGACAAGGCCACATATTGTTAAGGAATTACTGCCTTAAAAATACAATATTTTTTATTAGGGAGCAAACAGACCAATTCAAAGGTTGAACAGACACAAAGAATTCCTTCAAAAATGTTCCTGTGGCAAAGTTGAAAAGAAACAATTCCTTTAGACAAATTGTCTGAAAGAATTCCTTCAAAGTTTTTGTTCAAACGAAAATTCCCTTGAAATAGAAAACCCGTCGAGCTGCCACGTGTCCCTCAAAAAGTTACAATAGAAAGTGCCACGTGTCTCTTATCAAAATGTAGTGGAAGCTACCACATGTCATCTATTGAGACACAATTTCAAAACTCATTAGAGATTGCCACATGTCATCTTCCATATGAAAGTGATATAAGACCCAAAGACTTTCAAAAGAGAAACTAAAGCTCAACAGAAGCTGCCACATGTCAAAATCCATAGTTTCTTCTTTTGGTCTCTTTATTAAGCATTGTGGCAAGCCACCAATAAGCTACTGAAGTAAGTGGATCATGCCAAGTGTCATCCTCCATGAGATTCTCAAAAGACAAGTGGAAGCTTCCACATGTCTCGTTGTAACTCCATGCAACGTGACAAATGTCTATATCCGCATCTTGAGTTTCTTATAGGTTTCAAAGCTTCTTTCAATAAACATCTCTTAGAGTCCATGGATGCTACCATGTGTCCTTGCCTATTTTGTAGAAGAACATGCCATGCATCAATTATTCAGACTAGTAGAAAGCAACCAAAGAACAGAGCATCGAATTGAACCAAGGACCTGATTCAATAGCCAAGAAAGGAGGAATAATGAAAAAGACCAAAAATATCCATGCATGAAATATGTTTCTAGAAGAAAACTACCAAATAGACATTGGAGAACATAAACATTCAATGGAGTGACCCATTTCTCTGCATTGAGAAAAGCAAATGGGTAAATGTGCCCAATTCTAGCATATCTTCTTGAAAAAATTTAATGCAACATGATGTGTTACTGCTCCCCAAGTCTTTCTTGAAGGGCTATATATTAGACTCTCTCTTATTGTTTTCAAGAGATCTTTTTGTTATCAAAAACTAAATTCTACCTAAATTGAAAGGCATTATTGAGACTTTGAACTTAGATTGTTGATCATATTTTGTTATTGGAATAAGAAAGAAAGTGACTTTTCAGACTTTGTGCTGTAATAACTTGGTTGTTGGGGAAATTGTTCTTATGTCTATTTCCTTAATAAATTTTTTGTCCCTTTAAATAAATAAGCAAAACTAGTGGAGGTGACTAAGAAGGTGCCCTGAAGCCAGTTACTTTTAGACTTTGTGCTATCATAATTGTCTTTAGTGTGTGCTTCTTCTCTATTTCTATGTAAAGAACCTTGGGATGACTTTGTGCCCTCATTATTCTTCATATTTCACTCTTTGGCAATTGAGGTGGAGACTTTGTGCCTCATTTCATCCTACTATGTTACTATACCCTGTTATAGTTATTTGTCATCACCAAAAAGATTCATTTTGTCTGCTAAACAACACTTCTAAAAGAAGAGGATTGTCTTATATCATTTCATTAGGATTTCTCCTTTGATTTGCACACATGATCTTTGAAAAAAGAGAGATGGATTGTTTATCCTACCCTTGAGTGTTATTTTCTATTTATATATATAGGGAACATCCCCTTGATGAGAGGAGAGATTAGTCCTCTTTTGATGTGGTAAACCTACACACTTGGCTAATGAATCTTCTTACTGTGGTTGATCATACCTATTTTGTTTATCAGTACGCTGATTAACAAAATATTCACTCAATAGTTTTTGGTGACTCTACTAGGGATTTATGTGCATTTTGAAACCTCAAGTTTTAGGTTAAAGCAGTCCCTACTCTTATCCATTATAGACTCTGGCCATTCAATTCCACTTCTTACCCATTATCATTATAACCTTACCATCTTTATCCATTTCTATTAAATAATCAAGTCTATAAACCAGATCCACTAGGAAAGAATGCACAATTTAAAGCCTCAAGCTGAAGCAAGGTTAATTCTTTTCATTTTTGTTTCACAATCTAGCAGATTCAAGGTATACATGAAGCCAAAGGGCTAAAGTTATTGTTGACCTTGTATTCGAGTTGGTATAGCAAAGTAATTTTGACGTGTTTCCTTCACCATCTCACCTTCAACAAACTAAGAGTTTTCCTTCTACTAAAGTCAAGTCTCCACTACCAAGTGAAGTATCCACTTCTGTTGTTAATAAAGCTTTGCCAATAATTACCCCTTTGATATTTGTTATTCCTCCTTTTCATAGTCATATAATGGCAGTTCAATGCCCCTCGAGTAATTCTTTTAGCCCTCTCAATCTTACTCCACCTCTATATGAGCTCCCACACAGTTCAAAGAAGAATTTCCCCAAGTTATATGGTGATGGGAAGGTTCATCCTAACGAACACATTACAAGTTTTAGCATAGCTTGTGGTGTAATTGGAGTGGAATTTAAAGATGTGGTAGTCAGACTATTTATAAAAACATTACAAGGTGCTACTGCAGATTGGTTTTACCATCTATAGGCTGAGTTGGTAACTGATTGGAACACCCTCAAAGCTAAGTTTGAAGCTATATTCAAGCCTACAGAACATGCACATGCCCTTCTAGCTCATCTCACACAAATGAAGAAAGAGCCTCATCAACCAATGACAGACTTCATAGCCAAGTTTGACAAATTGTGGAACAAGATCCCTATAATTGCTCGACCTACAGCTGAGAATCTCAAATGTTTCTTCATTAATTCTCAGCTACTTGAAGTGAGTTTTCTGTTGAGATGTGCTGGTCAAATAGACCTTGCTATATCTCAAGATTTGGCCACTAAGGTAGAAGATGATCTCATCTTGGCAAGGAAGATAAGGAGAGATCCTAATAGAAATATACCCTCATCATCTTCTGAATATCCATCTATAGGAACCACTGATCTAATGATGTAGAAGTTGGCAAATGAGTTACTTTCTCTCAAAAAGCAAATGGCACAAGGAATGTCTTCTATTCCTTCATATAGAGATATAACAAGGAGGACATTTCCAAGTCAATCATACTATGGAAATGCTACCAAGAATCAAGGGAAGATAAATCATCTTCCCCCCCCCATAGGGGAAACTTAATAATAAAGCACCCCCAACCAATTTGGTAGTGGGATATCTTGAAGTAGAATCAGATTTCTCTTTCCAGCCTAAAGTGAGTCAAAAAAATGACACTGATCTCCTCAAAGAAAACCAAGAAGAATCAACTAGAAACTCCAACATTAGTTTCCTGAACTACCAGGATGAACCTAGAAGTAAAGGAGAAGCTTTTGATGGATCATATGTAGTGTTCACAAGGTCCAAGAACCAATTAGCTCAACAAGCTGATAAGAGAAAAATAGAAGAGCATTCTTAGCCTATAATTTCAATTGTTAAATGTGGAACCTCTCTACCTTTCTAGCCAAAGGACTCGGTGATCACCAAAAAGGTAAGTACATCAATTTTACCTTTACTTTTAACTTCAATTTCACAAATTAGTCCTTCCCCCTCTACAAACTAGAAGGTTGAATTACCTTCCTCTCTTCCTAGTCCAATTTATTCATTTCACATAATTGATTATGTCAAGAAAACCAAAATTCAAATGACTGAGTTTGAATATTTACAATCCAATCTTGAGCAGTTGGATAGGTTACTTGGTGCATAAAGAATAAGGTTGTCCCTATAGGACAAGATGTTAAGAAGGTAACTCCTGATTCCCTAAAGAATATGCCCATTCTAAATAATGTTGTCATTACTCCTCCTACTGCCCCTAGAAAAATAGAGCCTTTCTATGTTTCCTTGGTGATAAATGGTCACAAACTAAGCAATTGCATCATAGACTCAGGTGCATCTAAAAATGTCATGCCTGCCAAAGTGGTAGAATGTCTTGATCTCCCACTGACTAAGACATTTGGGAGATGTTTCTCCATGGAGAAAAAATAAGTGCCATTATTGGGGCAAATTAAAGATTCCTAATTTGCATTTGTATCTTTTCTATACAAAAGAATCAAAATGACATTTCTGGTGGCTAACGTTCCAACCTCATACGGTATTCTGCTAGGGTGAAATTTCTACAAGGATGTTGGTGGAGAATTGAGCATGGACCTATCTGAAGTAAGGATCCTTGTTAAAGGCATCATGCAAAGGTTGCTTCCTCAAAAGGAATCAAAATATATTGTCACTCAAACATAAGCCCTTGAATCTCAAATTCTTTTTTAGTCTTCAGTCATGGGTAGCTATTTTCTTTCTACAGATGAAGTTCATGAAACATTCAATAAAGCTTTTCAAAGTGTCAACCTAGAAATTAGTTCGACTGGAATAGTAGAAGAATTAGTAGATTGCAATATAGATGGAGAAGGATCTTTCCTCTCTAATAAATGAAAATCTAAATAAAAATTAGTGTCTAATGAGGTATGGACTCTAAAATTTGATGGCAATTTTTCCTCTATCAGTTCAAGAGCTGAGATTGTGTTGATATCTCCTCAAGGAGATATTTTCCCCTACTCATATAAGTTAAAGCTTAGCAACACTAATAATATAGCTGAATATAAATCTCTATTGCTTGGATTGAAGGATGCTCGAGACAAAGACATCAAACTCCTTCATGCTAAAGGAGATACTGAACTAGTGGTTTGTCAGGTGAGAAACCTATACCAAACCAAGAATGAAAGATTGTGCCACTATCACAACTTAGTCTGGGACCAAATTGAATGCTTTGATGCTTTCAACATCTCTACCATACCTAGGGAATCTAATGATAGATTTGATGCACTTGTTGTTTCAGCAACTCTCTTAGTTCCTCACTTAGACTTCATAGAAGACATGTATACTATTGAGCTGGTCTTTAGACCAAGTGTGCCTAATCATGCTGATCATTGGCAAGTATTCAATGATGATCACTAAATCATTACCTTCCTAAAATGAAAAGACAACTTTGAACAACTGCATTTTGAAGGCAGTGAATCTCAAAAGTGTGAACCAACTCCTGAATCAAGTTTAGATGCAAATGAAGAATTCTTACAACTCAAATGGAATTAAATTTCCAAAGGCTTGGTTTCTCTTGAGAAACTATTTGACAAGCATGACAGATTCATCAAATAGTAGTAAACAGATTCATCAAATAGTAGTAAACAGATTCAAGATCCTCTCAGGGATTTGATCAAATGAATATGACTATTGAAGAAAATCCCAAGATGGTTAACATTGGTACGTGCTGCACTCAGGATGAAAATTTCAAGTTCACCACTTTACTTTACTAATACATGGGTGTCTTAACATATTCTTATGAAGACCTAAAATCTCTCAAGCCTGATGAAATCTGCCATGACATTCCTCTCAAGGCTGACTCAATGCCTTATAATCAAAAATATAGATAGTACAATCTAAAGATATCAGGTACTATTATGTCTGAGATACAAAAAATGTTAAATGCTAGAATCATTTTCTCAATCCACCATTCCACATGGATTACAAACATAGTGCCTGTAAGGAAGAAAACTGGCAAAATTCACATTTGTGTGGATTTCAAGAATCTAAATTAGTCGTCTTTGAAGGATAAATATCCTTTACCCATCATGGATCAAGCGCTATAGACAGTGACTAGCTCAGAGATGTTATCAATGCTAGATGGCTTCTCAAGATACAATCAAGTTGAAATTAGTGAAGTAGACTAACACAAGACTGCCTTCACCACACCTTGGGGCACATTTGCATATAAAAGGATGCCTTTTGGCTTGATAAATGATGGCACCACCTTTTAGAGATAAATGGACCTTGCTTTCAAGGATGAGATATGTAAATTCATTGTGGTATACCTTGATGACTAAACCATCTTTTCAAAGCATTGTTCTGATCATATATGCCACTTATAACAAGTGCTAGAGTGTTACCGCCAGAATGGTATTTTCTTGAACCCCAAGAAGTCTATTTTTGGAGTAATAGAGGGGAAACTTCTCAAGAACATTGTGTCCAAAGAAACCATAAAGATTGACTTAGATAGAGTCAAGTCTATTCAAGATCTTATCTTACCTACAAATAAAAATGTTGTTCACTCTTTCTTCAAAAAGGTGAATTTCTTACGAAAGTTCATCCCTGACGTTGCTGAGAAGACTTGACACATTGTAAACATGATGAAAGGGAAGGCCACCTTCAGCTAGACTAAAGAAGGTAAGGTAGCATTTGAATATATCAAGACTACCATTGCCCACGCCCCAACTCTGGTTTGCCTAGACTATAACAAAGAGTTCACCATATATAGTTATGCTTTTAAACACACACTTTCAGCAATTCTGGTTCAACAAAATAAAGAAGGTATGAAATCTCCTATTTCTTTGATGAGTTTCCCTCTCAAAGCTCATGAACTAAAGTACTCAAATATGGATAAGCATCCTTATGCAGTAGTGAAGGCAGTCAAGCATTTCCGCTTCTATATCCTGAATTCACACACTACTGCCTTGGTTCCTGACACTATAGTCAAGTCCATATTAACTCAGCAAGAGTTTGGGACTAAAAGAGGTAATTGAATTACAAAGATCTAGAAGTTTGATATAGACATCAAGATAATAAAGCTAGTAAGAGGAAAAGGTCTATGCCAATTAATTACTGATAACAAACCCCAAGAAATAGAGCATGAAGAAGTATATGTGGAAAAAACATCGATAGTCCTCTTTATCTCCACTACCAATGAGTGGTATTTAGGTATTGCTCATTTCCTTACTTATGGTTAATGTCTTGCTCACTTATCTTATAAATAAAGGACGACTATCAAGTTGAAAGCTACCAATTTTGTCCTTTGGGACAATGGCTTGTACAAGAAAAGCCTAGATGGACTATTCCTTTGTTGTGTAGACAAAGAGTAGCAAAGCCAAATTTTGAAATCCTTCCACAATATAGCTTGTGGATGACATTTTTCTACTTCTGTAACTACCCATAAGATTCTACGAGCTAGGTATTACTGCCAACTCTTTTCCAAGATGCATATAAGTGGGTGAGAAAATGTGAATTATGCTAGCAGTTTGTTGGAACACCCAAGTTGGTTACCGTGACTCTCAAGCTAGTGGTCATAGAGGAACCATTCTAGAAATGGGGAATTGATTTTATTGGAGCTATAAACCCATCTTCAAGTGCTTGACATGATTATGTTCTTACAACAACTGACTATTTCACCAAGTGGGTAGAAGCTATCCCAACCAAACATGCCACTTCAAAAGTAGTGTGTAATTTCCTCAAAGAGAATATCATTTCCAGGTTTGGAGTCTTAACCAAGATTGTTACTAACAATAAAGCTTGTTTTACTTCCCAAGAGATTACATAATTTTTTTTCTATTATGGCATTACACTAACCCATTCTTCTGATTACTTTCCACAAGGGAATGGATAAGCTAAATCAAGTAATAAGAACCTGATAACTATCATCAAGAAGCTAGTAGATGACACCCAAAGGACATGGCATAAAGCATTGGCTGATGCTCTATGGGTAGACATAATCACACTAAAGAGGGCAATTGGTATGTCTCCTTTCCAACTTCTTTATGATATCAATGTTCAGATACCAATCAACTTAGAATTTCTAGCCTTGAAATTAGCTAAGGCAATTGAAGATTAGACATATGAAATCCCCCTTGCTAAGAGGATCATGTGCCTAACTGAGCTAGATGAGTAGAGAACTATGGTGGTGGACCGAATTGCTGCCCATCAAAGTCCGGTAAAGAAACTCTTTGACTAGAAGGCAAAAAACTATGATTTCCAGATTGGGGATCAAGTCTTGTTGTGGGACAAAAGGAGAGAACCAAAAGGGATGCATGGAAAGTTTGACTTCCTTTAGAGAGGCCCATTTATTATTCATCAACACAATGGTGAAATTTTTTTTTTGATGAAGTATCTAGATGACACACTCTTTCCTCTGCCTCACAGTGGGCAGCATCTGAAACACTTCAATTCTTGAAGTACCAGATCATTTCATCTATACATATGTATATTTGTATAGTTATTAGTTCTATTTTGTTTTATTTATTTTCATTTTTGACACCTTTCATTTATGGGTAACATGACTCCGTAACCTAATAGTACAAATGAAGACACTAGAGATTCTGGATTCTACCCCCTTCAATTCTTTTTACAATTGATAGAAGTTCCCCAATTGGAGCCAACTATTGTACCCGATAAATGTCACTCATTTTTGGGACAACATTTAAGCTATCTTGGTCTTGCAAGACAAAATTATCTCTTCTTATTTCAAAAAATTGGTCTAATCTTTCAAAATTGGGAATTTTTCAAGCTTTTTTAGTCAAAGGACTAATAGGTTCAATAAGTTCAAAGGCTTTTATAAGCAAGTTCAATCAAAAGAACATGTTTCCAATACTTAGTCATTTTCAGGACTGGTTCAACATCTTGGTTCAACCAAAAGAATCTATCAGCAAGCTTCTATGAAATGTTTGAACCATTGAACCATTGAACCGTTGAACCTTGAACCATTTTTAGTTCAAAGGTTCAATGACGTCAGCAAGTTTTAAGAATTAAACACTTTTGTCAAGGTTCAAAGTTTAATCACTATAGGTTATATGACTTCAAGACACTTGTCAAAGAGAAGAAGACTTGAACCATTGAACCATTGAACCATTAAACCACTCAAATTCAAAGGTTTAATGGGTTCAATAGGTTTAACGGTAGTTAGTTAAACACAATTTATTTCCAAGAGCTTGGTTCAAGCAGTCAATAGAAATGAAAGAATGAACCATTGAACCATTGAACCAAAGTTGTTTCAATTAGTCAGTTCAAGTGGTAGGTTCAAAGGAGTGTCCCAAAAGTTGAAGAGACAAGTGCCCTTGGAGAGGAAATTTTGTGGTAAAAGTGACTAAGGCAAAGAAAGCCTAAAACAAAAGCCCGATAGAGCCCAGCGGATGTTGCCAAGTGTCATCTACTGAGCCCCATTTTACTTTATTTCTAAGAGCTATGGATGCTGCCAAGTGTCACTTGTTGAGATCGATAGAAAATTGACTAAGGCAAAACCAAAAGCCAAACAGTCTTTTTGGAGGGCACTTGGAAACCAAAGTGGACCATTGCAAAAATCTAAAAGGTCACTTTGAAGGTCAAATAGCCCTTGTGGAGGGTAGGTAGGGAGCAAATAGACCAATTCAAAGGCTGAATAGACAAAAAGAATTCCTTTAGAAAACTCCCTACGGAAAAGTTGTAAAGAAACAATTCTTTCAGACAAATTGCCTGAAAGAATTCCTTCAAACTTTTTGTCTAAAGGAAAAGTCCCCCAAAATAAAAAACCTACCAAGCCGCCACGTGTCCCTCAAAAAGTTATAGTAGAAAGTGGCACGTGTCCCTTATCAAAATGTAGTGAAAGTTTCCATGTGTCATCTATTGAGACATAGTTTCAAAACTTAGTGGAGATCGCCACATGTCATCTTCCATAAGAAACTAATATAAGACCCAAAGACTTATGAAAGAGAAACTAAAGCTCAGTAGACGCTACCACGTGTTGAAATCTATAGTTTCTTCTTTTGGTCTCTTTATTAAGGATTGTGGCAAGCCCCCAGTAAGCTACTAAAGTAAGTAGAGCACTCCAAGTGTCATCCTCTATGGGATTTTTAAAAGACAAGGAGAAGCTACCACATGTCCCGTTGTAACTCCGTATAATGCGACAAATGTTTGTATCCACATCTTGAGTTTCTTACAAGTTTTAAATCTTCTTTCAATAAACATCTCTCAGAGTCCCATGGATGATGACAAGTGTCCTCACCTATTTTGTAGTAGAACGTGCCGCACATCAATTATTAAGACCAGTAGAAAGTGACCAAAGACTAGAGCATCGAATTGAACCAAGGACTCGATTCAATAGCCAAGAAAGGAGGAATGATGAAGAAGACTATAAATATCCATGCATGAAATATGTTTCTAGAAGAAAACTACCAAATAGACATTGGATAACACAAACATTCAATGGCATGACCCATTTCTTTGCATTGAGAAAAGCAAATGGGCAAATGCACCCAATTCTAGCATATCTTCTTGACAAAATTTAATGCAACATGATGTGTTACTGCTCCCCAAGTCTTTCTTGAAGGGCTATATATTAGACTCTCTCTTATTGTTTTCAAGAGATCTTTTTGTTATCAAAAACTAAATTCTACCTAAATTGAAAGGCATTATTGAGACTTTGAACTTAGATTGTTGATCATATTTTGTTATTGGAATAAGAAAGCAAGTGACTTTTTAGACTTTGTGCTGTAATAACTTGGTTGTTGGGGAAATTATTCTTATGTCTATTTCCTTGATATGTTTTCTGTCCCTTTAAATAAATAAGCAAAACTAGTGGAGGTGATTAAGAATGTGTCCTTAAGCTAGTTACTTTCAGACTTTGTGTTGTCATAATTGTCTTCAATGTGTGTTTATTTTCTATTTTTGTGTCAAGAACCTTGGGATGACTTTGTGCCCTCATTGTTCTTCGTATTTCACTTTTTGGCAATTGAGGTGGAAACTTTGTGCCTCATTTCATCCTACTGTATTACTATACCCTATTACAGTTATTTGTCATCACCAAAAAGATTCCTTTTGTTTGTTGAACAACACTTTTAAAAGAAGAGGAGTGTCTTCTGTCATTTCATCAAGATTTCTCCTTTGATTTGCACACATCATCTCTGAAAAAAGAGAGATGGATGGTTTATCCTACCCTTGAGTGTTATATATATATAGGGAATGTCCCCTTGATGAGAGGAGAGATTAGTCCCATTTTGATGTGGTAAACTTACACACTTGGCTGAAAAATCTTCTAACTATGGTTGATAGGACCTATTTTGTTTATCAGTACACTGTTTGACAAAATATTCACCCAACAATTTTTCTGCACATCATCTCTAAAAAGGGAATGTGTCAAAATATGTAGTTTCTTCTTTTGGTCTCTTTATTATGTAATCATTGTGGTGAGCCCCTAGTAAGCTACTGAAGTAAGTGGAGCACGCCAAGTGTCATCCTCTATGGGATTCTCAAATGACAAGTAGAAACTGCCACATGTCCCATTGTAACTCCATAGAATGCGACAAATGTCTGTATCCACATCTTGAGTTTCTTACAAGTTTCAAAGCTTGTTTCAATAAACATCTCTTAGAGTCTCATGGATGCTTCCATGTGTCCTCACCTATTTTGTAGTGGAACATGCCATGCGTCAATTATTAAGACCAACAGAAAGTGACCAAAGAACAAAGCATCTAATTGAACCAAGGACCCAGTTCAATAGCCAAGAAAGGAGGAATGATGAAGAAGACTAGAAATATCCATGCATGAAATATGTTTCTAGAAGCAAACTACCAAATAGACATTGGAGAACACAAACATTCAATGGCGTGACCTGTTTCTTTGCACTGAGAAAAGCAAATGGGCAAATGCGCCCAATTCCAGCATATCTTCTTGAAATAATTTAATGTAACATGATGTGTTACTACTCCCCAAGTCTTTCTTAAAGGGCTATATATTGGACTCTCTCTTATTGCTTTGGAGAGATCTTTTTATTACCAAAAACTAAATTTTGCCTGAATTGAAAGGCATTACTGAGACTTTGAACTTAGATTGTTGATCATATTATGTTATTGGAATAAGAAAGCAAGTGAATTTTATGACTTTGTGCTATAATAACTTGGTTGTTGGGGAAATTTTTCTTATGTCTATTTCCTTAATATGTTTCCTAACCCTTTAAATAAACAAGCAAAACTAGTGGAGGTGACTAAGAAGGTGTCCTGAAGCCAGTTGCTTTCAGACTTTGTGCTATCATAATTGTCTTCAGTGTGTGTGTATTTTCTATTTCTCTGTAGAGAACCTTAGGATGACTCTGTGCCCTCATTGTTCTTCATATTTCACTCTTTGTCAATTGAGGTGGAGACTTTGTGCCTCATTTCATCCTATTGTGTTACTATACCCTATTATAATTATTTGTCATCACCAAAAAGATTCCTTTTGTCTGTTGAACAACACTTCTGAAAGAAGAGGAGTGTCTTTTGTCATTTCATCAAGATTTCTCCTTTGATTTGCACACATGATCTTTGAAAAAAGAGAGATGGATGGTTTATTCTACCCTTGAGTGTTATTTTCTCTCTCTCTCTCTCTATATATATATAGGGAACCTCCCCTTGATGAGAGGAGAGATTTATCCCCTTTTGATGTGGTAAACCTACACACTTGGCTGACCAATCTTCTTACTATGGTTGATCAAACCTATTTTGTTTATCAGTATGCTGATTGATAAAATATTCACCCAATAGATTCTACATTAAAACTAAGTGATCAATGGAAAAGTATCAAAATTGATAGAGGAGGATCCTCCCAAATAGAGGTAAGCATAAATCTGAGTTCCCTAGTTGGAAACATCATTTCTCAAACCATATTTGAGACTAGTAGTTTGTGAGAAGTGTTGCAGTAGTGAAAGCTAAGAAGAACAGAATGCATAGTGATATCCCTTCAGTGGATGTCATTGTTAAAGGTGACAACCCACAAGTAGAATTAGGATTTATATCTAATTGGAGATGAGATTGAAAGCATGATTATTTATGTGAAAATATTTGATGGGGAAGATATTGGATTTGTAGTCACCTAACCATAAGAAACATGTCAAGTTGAGGAGAATGTCATAATCTATATAAGGACATTGTGTATCATAATGAAGAGTTTGTTTTTGGGTACATTTCCCACCAAAAGTGTTATCTTCTTTGTTACATGGCATGTACTAAGCTAAAGCCTTAGCAAGCTAGTACCAAGGATCAAGATTGGAGATAGTATCCATGTGAGATGTAAAGAGATGATGGTAGAAAGAGCCATTAAGATGCATTGATGGACATAAAGTCACATTTGAATTAACTCCCCACATGGTTGGTTGAGTTGTGTAAATAGTGATTTATTTGAGATCACTATTGGAGAAATGTTAGCATGGAGAGTATTAGATATGTGAGCAAGGGAGACCATTCCAACTAAAGATAAAAGCTAAAGATAATGAATGTCATAACATTATTTATTTTTGTTTATCCTCTAATGACAAGCATAGCCATTGAAAATAATGTCTCAGATGCCAAAGAGAAAAAGGTATGGTAAATTTTGGATCCTTTTCATAGGCCACACATCTAAAGGCATGGTTGCAAACCTATTGGTGAGTAGAAGGATAGATTATGAAATTTAGCACAAAGAGTTGAAGATGTAGCTGAGATAGTGGTAGGAATTAAGGGAGTGTTGGAAAATGACAATTCCTCTGACTAGAGTTTTTGTCCATCCCAATACCATCACCAAATCCACTCATTTGAAAGTGTTTCTCCAACCACCACTACTATCTCCACTCACTACCAAAAGTGCATAGTCTACCTTTGATTGTCTCCCACCATCCAACCAACTTCCACCATAATTTAACTTGATGATCTGCCACAAGCAAGTGATAGTCACCATCCACTAAAAGTATTTTGTTTGGTATGTTATAGTTGTATGAAATACCTCTATTTATGATAGGTAATTGTATTGTTTGATTAGGCCCTATGGTTCCTCCTAGCTAAAGCTAGTAAGCATGTAACAACTTGTAGAGTGGTAACATGTTATATCATCTTTGTATCTAGTCTTTTGATAAGCTATTATGTTGTATCACCTTGAGTATCCTCCCAATAGTAGTTAGTTAGAAGCGAAAAACAAGAAAAAACTTGTGTGACAAAGCTAAAGCTTTGTGATTGAATGCAGTATAATTCTAGTTGTTTATAATATAGCCTTTTGATAGGCTATCATGGTATAAGGAGTTTGCAACAACAAACTTTAGAAATTTTTAGTTCCTTCATATATTATATATGTTGATAATAATAATTTATTATTATATATAATTTTGTATAATATAAATATTAATTATTCATGAAAGTTATTTGAGAAATGTCTAAAATATACATGAATACAAATCTTATAAAAATTAATATCTGATATATAATAGATTTTATGTAATATTAATATTAATATAATGTATAATTTTTAGTCTATAATATTATATATTAATGTATTTATAATAATATTATATAATTATATAATAAATTAAATAATATAATATATATTATACTATATGACCATTGAGAAAAAAACATCAGTAAGGGAGAGGGGATTGCTATGGGAATCAATCTTGGGATGACATATTTATATGTGGGTGTGATAATATGACAAAGTGGAAATCCCTACCAATAATTAGGGCAATTAAACCACACCTCTTATGTGGCCTTCACCAATTTTGAGAATCTTATCGTCATTGCATCAAAGAATCAAGTTTTAGTGAATCCTCTCAAAACCACCTTTAACATGTATGCCAAATGTGGTAGCTTGGAGGAAGCATGGAAACTAGGGTAAATTTTAAGACCCCTTATCTAAAACCCCTTTAGATTCATTTAGGCAAATCTAATTCATAGCCTTGGTGAATTTGTAGGTTTTGATTTTTTTTTTCATTTTCTAAGTTTTTTGTGTAACCATTTGGATGCACCAAAGGCATCCACCAAAAATGATCTATCGATTAGCTGTATCGAATGGCTTTATTGAATGGTTGTGATGAATGGCTCTACCTTGTTTTATGTTGGAGGTAGGGGTATATTATATATAAATATTTATGTGTGTGTGTGTGGTAAATAAAAATGTATTGTAAGATAATGTTGTAAAAGTTTGGTGAGACCCTAAAACTAATTTATATCCTTAAAATTTAGGTGATCCGGTCCCATCTACTGACCCTCAAACATCACCAAAACCAAAATTTGAAAATTGGAATACTCATGAATTAATGAATATTTTTTGCTAAAATTTACCCTAACTTAAAAATTTACACAAAATGGTAAAGAGAATTATCTCTTTATAGAATACCATGATTAATGGTCATTCAAAATGGGGATGACAAAGGATGCTTGTCAACTATTTGACAAAATACCTGAAAAAAATAGTGTATAATGGAATCTTATTATTGTTGGATATGCTAGGGAGAAATAATGAAAAAAGGTAATTTTAATTTCTAAATAAAATCATAAGAGGAGATTGTATTCAATAAAAAATTCATCAAGTCTATAAATCATTCCTCACTTGGAGAAGATAGATCCTACTTACACTTCTAAATAAGGATACATTAGATAATTAGGGACATGACCAATATGTGGATCTGCTAGACCCAAGTATGGGATCACTAATCACAACAATAATACTAGGGAGGGTTTCAAAGTCTCGATGTAACCACAATCATGAAATAACCCTAACCAAGCCCTATGTTTTCATATTCACTATAGTAATAAAAAATAATGTAAATAAATCTAATCTAGTGCTCACTAAAGCTTGTAGCACAATATGGGAGTTAATAAATAAAATAAATTAAACATGCATAAGAGAATCTGAACTAAGCTATGTATGAGTAAGACCCTAATGCATGGAGAAGAATATTAATATTATTCAAAAACCATTACTTATGTTAATTCTATCTACTAAAGAAATAAGCAAAGTTAGAGAATAGTTATCTAAAAGATGAATCCATCGAGACTCAATCTCTCCCTTGGTCAAAGGGGCTTTGTAAGATTTTTTTGGTTCGTAATGATCACTAAGAAAGGCCAAAGCATCTTAGACTTCTCCACAAGACTATATTCTCCAAATATAAACCCCAATATAATACTCCTCAAGTAGAATGGTGGAAGAGTAGATTGTAAAGAAGAACAAACAAATAATAACTATTGATGTCTCTTTAAAAATGGAGAAATGATCTTGTATATATAGGCAGATTTAACCCTAAGCCCTTCTAAAAGTTTTGTCTGATAGGGTTGACCCAGTCAACCTAGTACTATTATTTATAAGAATTAACTAGGTCATGGGCTAGGTTAGCCAAAAGCTGACCTAGACCCTAAATGAATTTCACTAATAAGAGTAGAAGATTGACCTAGTTGACCTAGTACTGTAAACTGTTGATAGGGGTTTTAAGCTAGGAAAAGAGGTAATAAGGGTGGTAAAATATTAGAGGAGTGTGTAAAATAAGAGTAATAGCTTAGGGGAATGTTTTATGAGATATTTGGATTGGTAATAAGTGGTAATAAGGGACAAAAATTATGTGAACCACTAATGGTCTATCCACCCCTTTCTCAATGCACCCCTTAGGGCATGCACTTAGAGATATTGAGACTAGATGGGTTCCTACAAGATATAAAGTATCAATATTTGATAAAATTTTAAAACTATTATGATTATAATATTCCTCACTCGAATCTCATCACATGTCACTTAGGTGCAATAGGGGATCATTCTTCAAGAAAAAACATAGTAACACAACATTCTAGCTAAAAAAAAGTTAGAATATTTTAAAGTAAAAATAATTGAAGTTAAATGACTCAAAAGGAAATAATTGAAAAGTAAATGTGATGTGTACCTTGACTTAATTTTATCACTGGATGGTTGTCTATTATGTTTTTAGTTTTGATTTTGGAGGGTGCAGAGACTACTTTCAACAAACCCAAGAATAGAAAACCAAAGAGCAAAAACAAACAAATGTAGGAAAGCCAAGATAACTAGAGCTACGTGAATGGGATGTACATGGAAATTTGGCATGCTAGGGTGATACGTGTTATTTTAGACCAAATGACCAAGTCAAAATTTAGAGTAAATCGAATAACCAAAAATCCAATATTTCTAAAGGTAAAAAAACTCAAACAAGTAAACCTTAAGTAAGAAAGGTAAACTCACTAAGTCAAACCAAGGATACATGTAAAAAAGGATTGTAATCCAACATCAATGTGAAATAAGTAATAATCCTTACTTAAACAAAGATGAGCAAGCAAAATATGTAAAAACACATTGATGAGTGAGAAGTAACAATCTTTAATCATCAATGGAAAAAGCTACATAAAATGGAAAACAACATTGATGAGTAAGAAGTAACAAGCCAACCTCACTCAAAAATGGAAAAATTACATGAAATTAAAAACACACTTAGATGTCCATAAAATTTTTTATTAAAATAGTGAAAAAATGGAAAAATAAAGCAAGCCAAGTATATAAATGTAGAGCTATGGTGTAAATAAAGTAATCCATAGTCACTCAAGCATATTTTTGTTCTCTAAGGATAGATAAAAATGAAACAAAGGAGTATTGGCATGTTCTTAAAATGTGAAGAAGGAAGTATAAAAGAGTAAAAATAGATTTAGAATCACAATTTTCCTATCAATAGGGGAAATGAAATGGGAAGAGGGGATAATGAATAAAAAACCAATATAGAGGAACTCTTTATCAAAGTCAAGACACTTAAATTAGGTTTGTCAAAACAAGAGGAATTTCGACCTTAAGGAATCTAATGAAATTGTCTTAGCCACACATGTCTTAAGTCAACAAATGAAGTATGTAGATCATCCCATGAAGGCTTTATGCATGAAAATCAAAATGGACCTACCTTCCCACAACATTTTCCCTATTCCTCAAGACCCCTTACATAGTTGTTAGTCTACTATGAATATTGGTTACTTGCATGAGAAAGTAGGTGTATGCACCTGAAATTACTCGATTCATTATTGTGACTAATATTCCTATTAATTAACACTAATTCCATCTAATTTGATTTATCTTGATAATTTATCCCCCCTTGCTAATAATTTATTTAATTCCCCCCTTCTATTATCATTCATATGTTAACCTTATCCCATCCTCACCAATCAATTAAACAATCTTCAATCCCCATTATCCCATTCTAATCCTACTTACCTATTATTTTGGAATTTTAAATTCCCATGACCCCGCCTAACCACCTAAACTATCCTATCCCTAGTATATCCTACACCCCTAGTTCATAATCCTCATCTAACGCCCTTCTAAGACTAATTAACTCCTAAGAAGGTTTCTAGACTCCTCTAAATTTATAACCTTTTCCAAACCTCCCTCTCCTCTCTAGAAGCCTCCAAGTCTACAAGCTTCCAAGGAATTTAATATTCCTTGGATAATTCATATCCATTATATCTCCTCATCGAACTTTGAAAATCAACCCTTGATATTCCATCCACAATCTATTTATTCAATACTCCTCCTCTATGGAAGGTCAACTTGAAATATCATATCAAAGCCATGTCAAAATAATCTATCATTATTATATCAAACTGATGTCAATCCAACTATTAATCAAGCAATGAATCCATGCCAAATTATCCATTGAATTAATCATCAAGCATCTTCATCATGCCATCATTATGTCAATTTTTATATCATTTCAATTTGTTTTTAGAATCCTTACTAAGAGGTATTTTTATTTTTTTATTGAATTAGTTCATTTAATTCATATAGAGCATTGGCTCCTTAAGGTCAAAACTATCCCCATCTCATCATTACCCTTTCATCACTTCATCATCACCTATCATTATACTTATTATCTCTTACGCTAATCACTTTCATCACATAAATCATATCCCATCCTATCTTGAGGAAAATTTGTTTACAACTTTGAGCTAGTTTTCTCATCCACATCACCCTATCATCCTAATCCACTATTCTTCATCATTTTGTCAGATCTCATATGCTATATAGCATTCTAATATCATTTTATCACCTTTTCAATTTCAATCTAGCAACCCATAAATCAATCTAATCATCTATAGTCTAATCACCTTGCCTATTCATAACTAGCACACATCATATCATCACCTTGCTAGTTTAAATCTAGGCACCCATCAAATTTTCTAGATTGACAATTAAGCCTTGTTTATAGGTCATTAACACTTATATAACTATACATCTAAAATACGACCTTGGTCATTTATCATCCTAATCACATTTATTCCACCTCATCATCATCATCACCTATCATACTAGCTTGATCATTGGACCCACTTTTTTTTTAAGGAACTATCCCTAATCCTTACCGTAACTCTATCATATATACTTTATCAACCATCTCCATATATCTAAACCCCACCTTCATAGACCAATACATAGCTACCCATAAGGATGAGATCCTCTTAAAGTTCCTTATGATGGATGTACCACTTCTCAATGGTGTTTATCCTTTTCAACTCATTTCACCTCTCATTCAAGTCCCTTCATATGAATATTATACCAATCCTCCATCTCTTAGTCATAACCTATCATGCATCCCTTTACACCCTCTAATTCAAACCCCCTCATCCATTAGTACTAGTCAGTCATCTACTCCTTCATGTACTAACAAAGGGAATCAAATCTTGGTCACTAATAGTCCATCCAACCATCCACATCAATAACAATATGATCCAAAGTCCAATTATTCCACATCCAACTCACAAAGTGAAACAAGTCCTTATACTCCCCTTCCTCTGTCATTGGAATCCATTTTTAAATAACTAGTCACCACCAACATTATGGTCTATCCACCTATCTAACATCTTGATCACACTAAACCCAAGCCCCTCTGGTATATAGATAATCAATATTACATATATCACCAAACTTGGGGGCATATCATTAATCAATTTAGACATTTTCAATGCTATGTCCAACACCTCATCAACCATGGTGACATCATAATTGAGGATGAGCCAAATGAATCTATATCCCTGGGTAAACAAGAAGAGGCATGCCAATATTTTATTCCCCATCAATATCAAGCCCTTTCCCTTCCAAACCAAGGTTAATTCACCACTCCCATCTCCAAAAACTCCTCCATCAAACACAAATTCATTTCACATGAGCTCGGTCCCCCCATTTTTCAGAGTCTTTCCTTGGGCCTATCATTTTCGAACCCATCATTCATCCATCATCTCCCTCCCACCCATCACCTAAAATACCCATTATTGTGAGGTCAATCAAAAACAATAAACCTTATACTAAAAATAATGCATCTTATAAATCAAAGTTAGCATCGAAAGTCTTATCTTCATCAAGATCATGTAAAAACCAAAATTTGAATCATATTCCTCATCATAAACATCATACCCCATCAACATTACAAGAAATTCTAATAATGCATGTCTTGTTGAAGATACCTCTAATCCATTACCAGACATACCTTTGGATCTCAATTAGGATGATGAAGTCATAACAAAGTAGTTTCAATGTTTATCTATTGAATATTATCAGAGTGAATCTAATCCTCATTTAGATGCATATACTATAGATAGTCCTAATGATCCTTTTTCTGATCTTGAGGAGATTTTCTCCAATGTTGAAACTAGATCTCCTAGAAACCCCTATGAATACTATGTTTCCCTATCACCCCTCATTGACCTCATAACATGATCCATAAACTAGATAGATAGTTTATGTAATGGATACTAAAGCTCTCGATTACCTTTAAATGAAATAGAATATGGGAATAGAATTTTAAGAGTGAATAAATGTGTTTATAAAACTTTGAATACTCATTTCCCAAATTAAAACTCTATGTATTTATAATATTTTAACTTAACATAATTCATTCTATTGTTTAATTAATTAATGTACTAACTGAAGCAAATGAAACTAGAATAAATGAAAATGAAATACTTGACATAAGACATGATAATGAAGTTCACCCATCATTCAAGATATGTCTCTAAGATTATTGAACCATAATCTGATCCGTTATAAAAATGATGCAAATGTCAATAATTACCAACTTACATCATAATGGATCTAGGGAACCTAAAATAGCATTGAAAACTTGACTACATAAAGACTCTCTAATTGATCAATAAAATGTCTTCTCCCAGTCTATAACACCTCATCATTATTATTCATTCATTTGATAAATTACCCATTTGAGTGTATCTATAAACTCTTAAAAAGGGTATAATAAACTCAAGAAGTGTTCTCTCTTTTGATAGAGATGTAACTCCTTAGAGGAAACCTATAACTATATTTACACACACATCCTACCTGGGCCAATGGCTAACCTTATAGTATAAAGGCATTAAAATATAGTTGGGTTTCATTGTGTGTTATTATAAGAACACATATACATTTTTCCTTTCCTATCACCATACAAATAGAATGGAAAATTAATAACACAATTGTCTTTGTTCTATGGTCTACATATGTAATTATACAATTATCTATGCATATCTTATGTGACTATAATGCCTTTTAAAATAGAATAGAACAAAATTTTCACTGTAGCATACCCTTTTACTTGTATACTTGGTGTATGCATATGATATATTCATACCTTGTGGGTAATAATTTACCTAGATTAAAACTTGACACCAAAATGGCTTAGGTTCTACCATGTGAATCGATGAAATTATATTAGCCATGAGGACCTATATTTTTGATAATATAATCATGCCTTGATCTACATCATTCACCCATATTTGGGTTTGGGTTAAATAAATTTCAATATACGCCAAATGGCTCTGCCCCTACATTCATAACCAATTATCATACTAGATAAACCATTCAAAAAAATAGTCATGGAAATATGGATGCATAGCATCTACTCTACACTAAACACGTACATTAAAACCCCAAATTAAACACATATTCACCATGGTCAATAACCTTAGATCTTGGTGGTCTCTCCTTTATATGAGACCTACATATAAAGATATTTTAGTATCAAAGAATCATTCTTAGCCCAATGGTCTTTCCATGTAGATGAATGCCTTCACTTTCAGACTCAAATCTACCTTGTATGGCTAAAAATCACACAATAAAAAAAGTATATAATGGATACATCCACAAGTTTAATATGTGTCTATAATATATAGACAAGTCTATGTGGCTTTAGTTATCTCATATGTCCATAGCCTAGTCTGGATGTTTGGCTCTTTCAACAATGAGCCTCTTACATTTAATGAGTTTCACTCATCTGTAGTTTTTATAAAGGCATTTTATTTTAGAGAACCTTCACCCATAGCTTATAATATTAAAGAATATATACAATTCCATTCTAGTTCCCCTCTCTTCATCCAAAAACAACAAATCTATTTAGTGGACAAAGACATTCCCATTCAAACTCATAATGATGATTAATCTATGACTCAAGTCTGTATTCACCTTAGATATTACAATAAAACCCTTCATCATGGCCTTAGAGCACTTCCCAATTTACCTCATCCAAATACACAATAATTCCAATAGCCTATACCAATATACATATGTGTTTTTCATAGCTTGGTCAAAATGAAAGGATGTCCTCCATTCGAGACTATCATCACAATATTGTGTCCACACATCCTGCAACTTTTGTCATTCACCCTAACCATAAAACTTACAAGATAGGTGAAATATTTTTATTACATCTCCTTTCAAGATTGGGTTTTTTTTTTTTAAATAACCCTCATCATAGCTCGATCCAGCAATGAGCTTATAACCACCTTCTAAACAAAGTTAAAATCTCTCTGCATACATTCTTTGGAGAATAAACATAATCCCACATTTACCAAGATAAGAGACTGTAATAATTTTAAATAGGATTTTTTATCAAATATAATTCATGAATTTGACCACACATTTCAAGGTTTTTTTCTACCACATAGGTGGCAGTGGATCTTGTTGAAATGGTCATGTGAAAATTATGACTTGGCTAAGTTGTGATAGCCAAGTTTTGAGAGGTCATCAAGGAATATAAGCCGAGCATTCAAAAAAGTTAAATGAGGTAAAAATTAGATATATTATTGAACATATAACTCAATTTGGAACTTGATTTTGCTATCAAGTTGAGTTGGACTCAGGTTGGGTTGGACTTTTATTTGGGTTATCATGGTGAGTTGGGTTTCCATGTGAGTTGGGTTGGTAACTTGAGTTGGTACTCAAGTTGACATGACTCAAAATTGACTTGTAAGTAACTTGTAAAATGAAGGATGTGGTGGTAGGCCATGTGGTGGCCTAAGGATCTACCATTTGGACCTCTTCAAATGTTCCTTATCATGGAGATATAGCTCCCTTCTATGATAAAAGTGGGCTCCACTAGCTATGTTATTTGTAGTTGGCCTTTTGCAAACCAATGAGGACGAATAATAAAAAAATACTCTAGATAAAACCTCCCCATGAAGAGGCTTTTGGTTTTAAAAATTTCAAATCCTCCCTTCACCTACTAAATGGTTCTCTACACATCAACATACAAAAACTTGCAACAAATCAATTGTCAACTAAAATTGCAACCTATGTATCCATTCTACCAAACTATCTTATTTACCCAATATAGTCATAATATCTGGCAGATTCTCTCACCTTATACCATATAAAGGTTAAGGTATTCTCCCTCTTATCAACATACATAAGGGAAACAAACTATGTTATATACACCTATAGAGTTTATAAAAAACTGCACATATGTATACTTCTATTAGAAATGTTGCTCATTTATGGGTCTTATACAGTACTCCTACATGACATATATGACAGTCATACATGTAAGTAAAAATAGTTTGAAATACAAACATTTCCCATAATGATGTGGTACTTAAACTTATATTCACAATATAAAAATGTATAATACATTTGTCTATCCTAAGGTGACTAATGCACAATACACATAGCACCTGAGGATAATCAAGGGAACTATAAATAATAAAATTAACTGTTGTTTTCCTCGGATATTTCTCTATACCTTTCAAACTCCAATTTCAACTTGGAGAGATATCCATAACAAGATATTCTTTAAAAACTCACAAATATGCAAGTAATTGTAATCAAATATCATATAAAGGTGAGAAGAAAACCAAGTATTTTAAACCTGTCTCAAGGTTTCTTTCACGATCTAACTAGCTCCCTAATTCATACCTCCACAACTCATCTAACTGAGTTAGTTTCCAAAAATTGAATAAGAGATAGTAAATACAAACCCTTCCAAACATAACTTTAACAAAATTTCCTTCCCAAATTCAATAATTAGGAATTTCTCTGATAATAATGTGTTGGATGGAAACTAATCATACTATTTAAGTAAACCATATATAACTAATAAGGGTTGTTCCCTCTTCATGGTTTCCATATATGACTAGAGATTGGTTTCATCTTTTCAATTTTGTCTCAATAAGATTTAGATGATCCATGTTATGATTCAAAAGTATTTTAAAAATCAATTCTACATAAAGCTATATTTTATATCTAGAGTAACCCACACAAAGGTTATTCTAATGTCAAGGATTCAAACCATAAATTGTGCAAATATAGTTTCACTAAAAATAACTCACACCTCTTTGAGAACTATGGAATGTACCTATTGAGTACTAGCTAGTACACTTTTGGTAGCTAAACAACTTCCTATTTTCATCGTACAACCCTTAACAAAGTTTTAAGACATACAAATCTATGAACCAGTTAAAAACTCAAAACTGAAAGTGCAATAACTTGTTTAATACTAAATCAATGCCTTATTTCCCATTTTGATATCTTATCATGGAACTGGTCTTTTCACTTGTTCTTATCATGAAGGACATATGCATCCATAATATGATTAGTAATCCAAATATAAAGGCTAAATAACTGGTTATTAAAGATCAAAATATTGTGTCAATATCAATATGAAATAAAATTCTAACCATATCTCAATCTACCCTCTATATATGATTGTCAATCAAATTGTAACTATTTCCTCTTGGATTTGCATCACTAAAAGTGACTTACACTTTATCTAAATGCTTCCCAAGGAAGGAAGGTTGTTCCTTTATCAATACCTTCTCACACCTCAAGTGATAATGGGTTATTCTTCATGTGTGTTGATCCTATATGGCTAGTGGTTCTAGAAACTTTGCTATTAGAAGCTTGTCTTCTTTCATTGAATTGGAACACCTTCTAATTTACCTTTGCACTAGCCTTCCTTCATGGTTAACTCAAATATAGTAATCATAAAGCAAAAAACTAATAAAAACTCTAAACTAAATTGTATCACAAATGAAGCATGTTCCTACAATCACTTGCTCTAATACCAAATTTGATTTGTAAATTTGATAAATAGTTTATGTAACAGATACTAAAACTCTCAATTTCATTTAAATGAAATAGAAAGTAGTAGTGGAATTCTAGGAGTGAATAAAAGTGTTTATAAAACTTTGAATATTCATTTACTAATTTAAAACTCCCTATCTTGTATACTATTCTAACTTACCATTATTCATTCTATTGTTTTGTTAATTCATTTTTGAACTGAATTAAATGAAACAAGAATTAAAAAAATGAAATACTTGGCATAATACATGATAACAGAGTTCACCCATAATTTGGGCTATGTCTCTAAGATTTCTAAACTATAATCTGATCCATTATAAAAATGATGTAAATGTCAATAATTGCCAACTTACATCATAATGGATTTAAGGAACCTATAATAGTGTTGAAAACCTAACTACATAAAGACTCTGTAATTGATCAACAAAACATCTTATTCTAGTCTGCAGCACATCATCATTCTTCTCCATATGTTTGGGAAATTCCCCATTTGAGTGTAGCTATAAACTCTTAAAAATGGAATAATCAACTAAAATAGTGTTCTCTCTTGTAACAACGTTGTAACTCCTTAGAGGTACCCTACAAATCTATTTACATACACATCCTCCCTAGGCCAATGGCTGGTCTTATAGTATATAGGCATTAAAAATATAGTTGGGTTTTATTGTGTGTTTTTACAAGATCACATATACATTTTTCCTTGCCTATCACCATAAAAATAGAATGGAAAAGTAATAACATAGTTGTCTTAGGTCTAGGGTCTACATCTACAATTATACAGTTATCCATGTATATATTCTATGTCTACAATGCCTTTTAAAATACAAGTAAACAAAATGTTCACTATAGCCTACCCTTTACTGGTGGACTCAGTGTATGAATATGATCTATTCATACCTTCTAGGTAATTATTTACCCAAATCAAAACTTAACACCAAAATGTCTCACATTTTGCCATATGAATAGATGAAACTATATCAACCACCAGGCTCTATATTTTTAACAATACAATCACACCTTGATCTACATCATTACCCACATTTAGTTTCAAGTTAAATAAATTGTAATATACATCAGATGGCTTTGACCCTACATTCATGACCAATGGTCATACTAGATAAACCATTCAAACAATCAATCATGGCTATATCAATGCATAACATTAACTCAGCACTAAACACGTAGATTGAAATTCTAGATTTAACATATAGATTAAACACATATTCACCATGATCAATGACCTTAGAGATTGGTGGTCTCTCCTTTATATGGGACCTACATATAAACATCTTGTATAATCAAGGAATGATTATTGGCTCAACGGTCTTTCCATGTAATTAAATGCCTTCACTTTCAGACTTGGCTTTGCCTTGTATGGCCAAAAATCACATAATCAAAAAGCATTATATAATGGATACCTCCACAAGTTTAATATGTGTCCACAATATATAGATGTATCTATGTGGCTATCGTTATCTCATATGTCTATGGCTTGGTTTACATGTTTGGATTTTTCAATAATGAGCCTCTGTCATTCAATGAGTTTCTCTCATTTGTGCTCTATATAATGACATTTCCTTTTAGAGAACATTTTCATATAGATTATAAGCTTATCAAATAGATAGGCTTCCATTTTAGTTACCCTCTCTTCATCTAACAATAATGGATTTATTTAATGGACAAATACATTCCCATTCAGAACCATAATGATTCTTAGTTTATGACTCGAGTTGGTATTCACCTTAAACACTAAAATAAAACCCTTCACCATGGCCTTAGAGAACTTCCCAATTGAACTCCTTTAGTGGCATAACAATTACAATATCTTGTGCTAATATATATAGGAACATTTTTCATGGCTTGATCAAAATAGAAGGATATCATCCATTTAGGATGATCAACACAATATTTTGTCTAGACATCTATTAGCCTTTGTCATTCATCTTAACTATAAAACTTACAAAATAGGTGAAATATTTTTATTATGGCCCCTTTAAGGCTTTGGTATTTCTTTTTATTTTCAAAAATCCCTTGTCACGTCTTGATTTAATAGTGAGATTATAACTACTCAATAAACAAAGTTTGAATCTTTATCTATGCATACAACCTTTGGAGAATAAATATAATCCCACATTTACCAGGATAAGAGGTCATACTACTTTTAAATAAGATTTGATATCATATATAATTTTTAGCTTTGTCTATGCATTTTAAGGTTTTTTGGGCTATATAGGTGGTGGTGGATCTTGTTGAAATGTCCATGTGAACATTGTGACTTGGTCGAGCTATGATAGCCAAGTTTGGAGAGGTCAACAAGGAATATAAGTTGACCATTGAGGGAAGTTAAATGAGGTGGAAATTAGTTATCTTCTTGAAAACATACCTTAGTTTAGAACTTGATTTGGCTATCGAGTTGAGTTGGACTTGGGTTGGATTGGACTCTACATTGGGTTGTCATATTGAGTTGGGTTGCCATGTGAGTTGGGTTGGTAACTCAAGTTAGTACTCAGGTTGACATGACTTGAACTCAACTTCTAATTAACTTGGAAAATGGAGGATGTGGTGGTAGGCCATGTGGTGGTCTAATTATCTACCATGTGGACCTCTTTAAATGCTCCTCATCATGGTAGTATAACCCTCTTCCATGATAGAGGTGGACTCTACTAGCTACGATCTCCATAGCTAGCCTTTTACAAACCAATGAGGACTTCTTATCCATTACTAGGCATAACTTTGGATCCTAATTAGGATGATGAAGTCATAATATATTTCTTAAAATATTCATATATTTAAGATTTTTAGTGTGAATTTGATTCTCATTTGGATGCATATACTATAGATAGTCTTAGTGATCCTTTTGTTGATCTTGACAATATTTTCGTCAATGTTAAAAATGGATCTCTTAGGAACCCCTACAAAGACTATACTACCTTATCACCCCTCATTGACATCATCACACCATCTACACCACCTCCATCCATCATATATCCCTTTATTCCCATCAATGATCATTTAATCACCTCCTTTCATAAGGAGAAATAGGCATATATATCATTGGAGCCTTTCTCAAGTAATATAATATGTGCTATGAGTACCGAGGTCTAAGATAATCATTCAAAAGTCATAAATCATAATGAAGACATCTTTCATACTAATAATGAAAATCAATAAGTATCAAATCATTGGCCTAATCCAAAAGAATCATCCCCTAGTGAAGCCTAATATCAAGCATTAGGGGACCTTTTAAATCACAATAATATTTCAATTCAAAAATCAATATCCTCTATTGAAGCCCAAAATCTAGCACCAAGGGGTAGTCAAAGAAAAAATAATATGGCTAATCATCCTTCAAATGATCTAATCAAAGATGAACCATAAATTTAAAGTGTCTTAGATCTATTGCAAACCTTTATCACATGGCACCAATCAAATGAAGAATGTCCAACATCTCCAATGGTGTATGTGACTACTATTCCTAATCCCCCATCACCCATCTCCATATCTTATCATAATCTTTTCATTCATTTTAGTCTTAATCCTCCATCACCCATCATACCATCCTATCCTAATCCTATCATACACCCCCATCAAGATCTAATCACATCCATACCTCCTATCACCTTCTCAAGAAACATTTACTCTCCTAGGTGAAATGAAGATGCCTATTTTAGATATGTAGAGGGGTCTCCATCAATCATCAATAAAAGTCACATGGACCCCAATACATCCTATAGTGATATCATGATCACCACACCACACTTTTCTAGAATTGGTGTTGGGTAGAGATAACCATAATGCCTATATTCTTGTATCTCATACCCGTATCCAATAAATTGAGATTCCCAAATTCAAAAAAAACATTCATCTAATGGTGAAAACCAATCTTTTGGTACCTTGGAAAAGTACCATGATGATAATCAATTTTCGGCAACATGATAAAATCATTTATTATTCGTATTATACCTCAACACTTGGGATAAAAATCCATCAATCCATCACTTGTCCACCCCTCCATGGTTCTTTATCCATTATCCATCATCATTTTGTGCATCTCATTATGTCCTTTATTACCATCTTGACCTTCATAAGGAGGTGGAAGTTGTCTTGGAAACTATTCCAAAACCATCTTGACATATCCTTCAATGAAAAATTATGAAACTAAACATATATTTAATCCAAAACTTAGAAGTTATGGTTGATAAATATTTCAATAACATATAAATAACACTGTAATAATGAATTCTCTGAGAAGAGATGTAGTATTACTCAAGATTCCAATACAATTATATGCTTATCTCTGGGAAGAGATGTTTGTCTTCACATTTTAGGTTACCTCTTAATTTATACACATTTTGAAATCATGGGGAGGATGTGTAAGGTCACCAATCTCAAGGGAGATTAAGTGGTTCGACTTCGAATATTTAAAACAATATAGAATTCAAGGAATTACTATTTTTAAGAACTTACTATTTTTAGCTTGAACTACTAAAATTGAAATTCGGGGCACTTCCATTAGGTTTTTAGGGGTTAAACTTCATTGATCAGAGCTCAATTACATATAACGACATTATCCTCATTCTTCTCTTTCCAATGGTTTAAACGGTGAGTCAATGGAGCTATAGTGTAAAAATTATGGCTCCCAGAAGTTTCATCATCAATTGGGGTGGAACTGTCACCTGAATTGTTGCCTACATCAATAGTTCCTTCATGATGTGGTCATTGGTAATCCATAATACATTATTTCCTTGGTCCCCATCACTTCATACATTTTTCATCCCATCCATCATTCCATCCATCCTCATCTTGGTTGCCAAGCTTGGTATTCTCTTTTTTACTAACCCCATTTGTATCGTGTACATACATGTAAAAATTTGAAATATGTCAAAAACCCTAAAAATTTTAAAACTTGAAAAAGGAAAAAATAGTCTATGATGTCTCATATTATGCCTAATCCCCTAATTGCATCCATATGCATTCATCTCATATTTTCACATCTTTGGACACCACATTCCATCTTAGAAATAAATTGGAGTGATAACCCATCCATATCTTCATCCTCATCCTTTTGACAAAGGTATTATTGACATACACAACCTTGTCAAATAATTTAATCTTACAGTCATCACTTTTTTATCATTGCCTCTTCATATCTAGCACCAATCCAATCAATATTTCCTAGTAGGAAAGGTATATGATCCCATCACTTCTCTATCAATTTTTCTCCATACCTGGCACCCATCCATTCTAATTTTTTCTAGTATGGAAGGTATTTTATCCCATCATCTCCTAATAATTTTCTATATTTGCAAGGTTTTTTCTTTCAATAAGCATTGGTCATCTTGACATCCATATCCTCATCTAGATCCTTATCCTAATCCTAGTATCTCATCCAGGTCCATACCTTTATCAAAACTAGTATTCAATCCTCATCATTGTCACTAGTCTATCCCAAATCTATGTATATAATAAAATCTTAATCCAACCCATCACCCAATCATTCATCCCATCATTACACAAGACATAATAACACTACATGTAGATACTTTTGTGTGTTAATTGTTTGTCTTATTTTCATGTCTTTTATCATGGGGAGTTTCTTTGGCCCTCCCTATAGATCTTATCTTATATAGATAACTCTAGACTGTGCCCCCCCTCTCTCATTTAGTTAATCAATCAATCTAATATAGAGGGGGTGGAGGGCCAAAGAAACTCTATCTTGGGGGGGGGAAACCCCTATCTATATGGGAAGTTTCTATATAGAGATGGGAGTTAGTTTAAAGTTTAGAGTTAGTTAGAGTTTAGTTTATATAGAGGGGAGGGCCCCAAGATAGGATAGGGTTTTTTTGGTCCTCCCCCCAAATATCTATTTCTTTGGCCTCCCCCCTCCCTATAGATCTTATCTTGAGCATATCCCCCCCCTCTCTATATATGGTCTATCGAGACTTGAGCGTAGCCCCCCCTCTCTATAGAATAGAATAGAATATAATAGAATAGAATAGAATCTATATGGGGTATGGGGCGATAAGTCGGCACTTGATCATAGTTAGACCCTATCTATATGTATGGAGGTCGAGGTTGACTAATAAAAGAACTCAACTCAACTAACTACTATCTATCTATTAAATAGTTATATCCCCACTACGATCTGATCTGATCTAATCTGATCAGATTAGATCTATATAGGGGGGGCCTTAGATAGATCTAACCACCTCCCCCTCTATATAGATATAGATATGGGCTGGCTGAGAGGCGGATCTAGCCTAGCATGTGCTATCTGGGGCTCCCAACTGGGAATGAAGGAGGCGGTGCGCCCCCTTCTAGACTCCCGACCGGTTGTCTTGTTTATCATATGTTTTATTTTTATTATGTCTTTTTTCTATTGGGAAATGAATGGGGATGTTATGAGGACACTAAAAGTGCCCTCAAGGATGCAGAGCTCTCTAGTTGCCCACATACTTTGGCACAATGTCCTTTTGGTCATATCTCTATCATGGCACATACTTCCAAGTGCCACATTTAATGGATTACTTATACTATGATGAGCTTTATAACATTTATGATGGCTTGATCACCTCCACCTTCATCATTCCTCTAATCATCTAATCATCCTTATTGCCATCACCCATTTAAATCCTTTTCAATCCATTAAACTAACATATTCTCATCTCATCACCTAACTCACATCCTTTCATCACTAAAATAACCCTTTAATCACTAATCATCATCATCTTCTAATCTAATAATCCTTTTAACCTCTAGTTAGAACTACATCAGCCTAAGGTCTTTTCAGACTATGTAGGCAACACTTGGCCACTTTTTAGTGCCTAAAGATAGCTCTACCACTATTTCTTTCATCCATAATCATCCTCTAGTCCTAAATTAGTCAAATCTTTGAGTTATAACTATTAAATCTATTGATCAATCACCATCATCATCTCCTTAATCTTTTCCATCTATTTCTTGTACCTATCAATTAGGCCCGATAAAATCACCACATACATACTTTCTTCCATGAATCACTTACTAATTATTTCTCCCTTAGATGTGTCTTTTCTAGGGTCATTATCACATTATGACTCATTGATTTGATACAATGCAGTCTTTTGGTTACTCAGCTCTATCATTCCTCTCTATCATCACCTACATCATATTGATCGACTTTAGCTTTGAGTTATACCCTTCATTAATCTTAACAAATATTGTCATAGAACATATATCTCCTTTGCATGCATGCTTGATTTGGATATGTATAGATATTGTGGCTTTTTAATCCTATCATCATCATGTTATGTTTGATTCCCCCTTAGGATATGTTAACAGCCATGACACCCATCATCTCTACTCCCTGTGCATGTGTCTTTGGAAGGGCATCATCAATTTATGGCTCAGTGATCAAGTCAAATTCATATTATTCATCCTATATCTCACATCTATCATCCCATACCTTCATCTATCCATCACATCCCACCCATTATTTATTATTTTGAGTGGCCATCCATCCCATTCTTACCTACATGTCCCCTTGAGGGGAATCATATCCCCTAACATCATCTATTAACAATCATCTATAACATGTTTTTTATTTGAAATACCGTTATTCCTTTCACTTCACTTCACTAATAATTCCCTTTTAAAGAGGGGAAAATGTATGCAGCTAAAGTTGCTCACTTCATTATTGTCACTAATATTCCTATTAGTCAACACTAATTATGTCTAATCTGATTTATCTTGGTAATTTATCCCCCCTTCCTAATCATTTATCTAATGTCCCCCTTATATTATAATTAATCTAATAACCTTATCCCATCCTCACCAATCAATTAATCTATCCTAAATAGCCATTATTGCTTTCTAATCATACTTACCTATTATTTGGGAATTTTAAATTCCCATGACCCCACCTAACCACCTACACTAGCTTATCCCTAGGCTATCTTAAACCCCTAATCCCTAATACTCACCTAATCCCCATATAACCCCCTTATAATTTTAATTAACTCCTAAGTAGGTTTCTAGATTCCTATAAATATAGAGCCTTCTTAAATCCTCCCTCTCCTCTCTAGAAGCCTCCATGTTTAGAGGATTCCAAGGATTTTAATAATCCCTATATAATTCCTATCCATTGGATCTCCTAATCCAGCTTTGAATATTGTTGGGGGATCAAACCAACAATAGATTACACTTGTGAAAGCAATAAACGCGGAAATAAATCAGATAGATAAGTAACTGAAATGATAAATAGCACAGAACAAGATATACAAGAAAACACCCTGAAAACTTGTATTGAAACTCTTTACAATAGGAATACAATATGAAGAAGCTTCGTTCTTCCACACCTCTCTCAGATGCGCACAAGATCTCTCACTAGATCTCTATTCCTCAAGAGCTCACTCTCAAGTACTTTCAAATCCAACAACCTGGATTAATGCAACTCTATACTGTCCTTCAAACATTCACAATGTTCTACTCTTACAGTTCTACACACACTCATACGATTCTAAGCTAAGAAGATCTTCCTACATATAGAAATAGGGAAACTTGAGCATGCTCTTACAACAAACAGTTAAGCCTCTTGAACAAGGGCTCTAAAAATAGTATTGCTAACAATAGAGACGCAAGCTTGAGTCCACGACTCAAACTTATCATGCAAACACTCGCTGCCATCCACGAAAATAGATTTCTGGACACGCAGGTAACCGACATCAGTTCCTGCCTGTTCGCCTGTGACCGTTGCCGGTCGACCATATCGCCGACGTCGGCGCCTCTGCAACTGCTACTAACCGACGTCGGTCGCTCCTGACCGACGCCGGCGTCTGTGTAGACCCGAACCTGTTTAAGTATGCTCCTTGGTGAAGCTTTTAGCTCCACACCCTAACAATCTCCCACTTAGAGATAAACCAGCTGCACCAACCTGTACAGCATCATCTTCTTGCTCCTCCATCTTCAACTCAATCATGAAGACCAATAGAAGTTGAATGAAGATTCAACTTCTCCATCGTAACCGGCTTTGTTAGCATATCAGCAGGATTCATGTCTGTATGAATTTTCTCCAACTTCAACTCACCATCTTCCAATACCTGCCGTATGAAGTGGTACCTTAGCTGTATGTGCTTGGTTCTAGAGTGAAACGCTGAGTTCTTGGCCAAATGGATTGCACTCTGACTGTCACTGAACAATCTGCAACTCCCATGCTCCCTTCCAAGCTCTTCCATGAACCGTGTCATCCATATCATCTCCTTGCTAGCTTCTGTAGCTGCAATGTATTCTGCTTCTGTAGTTGACAAGGCTACAACCTTCTGCAACTTAGATATCCAACTAACTGCCGTTCCACCTACAGTAAAAACATAACCTGTGGTGCTCCTCCTGCCATCCAAATCCCCTGCCATATCTGAATCTACATAGCCATGTAGAGAAGTATCTAAACTTCCATAGCATAGGTGCTTGCTGCTGGTTCCTCTCAGATATCTAAGGATCCATTGAACCGCTTTCCAATGTTCCTTACCTGGATTGGCCATATACTTGCTTACTACTCCCACTGCTTGGGCAATATCTGGTCTAGTACATACCATTGCATACATCAAACTCCCTACTGCGGAAGAATATGGAACCGTGCTCATGTACTCTACCTCATCATGTGAATTTGGACATTGTTCTTTGCTTAACTTAAAGTGTCCAGCCATAGGTGTACTTACCGGTTTTGCATCCTGCATATTAAACCTCTCCAACACCTTGTTCACATAATCTACCTGAGACAATATCAACCTGTGATTTTTCCTGTCTCTCCTAATGCTCATGCCAAGGATCTTCTTAGCTGCTCCTAAATCCTTCATGGCAAAATTTTGAGCTAACTTCTCCTTAAGCTCTGAGATATCCTGCATGTGAGACCCTGCAACCAGCATGTCATCTACATACAACAATAGAATAATATATCTACCATCATCAAATCTCTTGAAATACACACAATGGTCTGATTGACACCTACTGTAGCCATGCTCAGTGATAAACCTGTCAAATTTCAAGTACCATTGCCTTGGAGCTTGCTTAAGGCCATACAAGCTTTTCTTTAACCTACACACAAACTTTTCCTTACCCTTGACCTCAAAACCTTCTGGCTGTTCCATATAGATTTCCTCATCCAAATCTCCATGAAGAAATGCTGTCTTAACATCTAGCTGCTCGAGATGCAAATCCTCAAAAGCAACCAAAGACAATACAACCCTTATAGAAGTCATCTTAACAACTGGAGAAAAAATTTCACCAAAGTCAATACCTGGCTTTTGTGCAAATCCTTTGACCACTAATCTGGCCTTATATCGCATCTGACCATCCTCACTTTCCTTCAACCTGTAAGTCCATCTGTTCTTCAGTGTTCTCTTACCAGCTGGCAATTCAACCAAATCCCATGTTTGGTTCTCTCTTAAGGACTCCATCTCCTCAACCATGCCACGCTCCCACTTACTCCTGGACTCCACCTGTAATGCTTCTTCAAAACTTTCTGGTTCTCCACCATCGGTTAGCAATAAATAATATAAGGAAGGAGAATATCTAATTAGAGGCTTACTTACCCTTTCAGACCTCCTGGTGGGTGTTTTGGACTCGTTCTCAACCCGCTGTCCACCCAAATTTTCTGACAGTGACCGACCTCGGCCACCTGTAGACCTGTCACTCGCCGTCGTCGGTTCTTCCTGACCGACCTCGGTGCCTGGTCTGCCGACGTCGGTCTCTGTATGACCGACACCGGTTTCTGTACTGCCGACGCCGGTTCCAAGCCTGCCGACGTCGGTCTCTGTGTTTTCATGCAAGTGATTATTTCTTTTTCCCGCGAGCTCATTTTGGACCATAACTTCGTCCAATTCACTATTGCTCTGCCCAGATTGATCCAGCCTCCTTATCTGATCACTGTACATCACTCTTTCATTGAAAACAACATCACGGCTCCTGATTACCTTGTTAGTTCCTAGATTCCAAAATTTGAAACCAAAATCATCTGAGCCATAGCCTATAAACGTGCACCTGATAGACTTAGGATCAAGCTTCTTTCTATTTTCCTTATCTATATGCACAAAGGCTTCACTACCAAAAACTTTGAGATATGAGAGATCTACCTTTTTACCTGTCCATGCCTCTTCTGGAATTCCACCATCCAGAGCTGTAGAGGGTCCTCTGTTAATCAGGTACACTGCGGTGTCAACTGCTTCTGCCCAAAACTCTAAGGGCAACCCTGCATGCAATCTCATACATCTTGCACGCTCCATGATAGTTCTGTTCATCCTTTCAGCAATACCATTCTGCTGAGGTGTCCTTGGAACCGTCCTTTGCCTACGGATTCCTTGTGTATAACAATACAATTTGAACTTAAGACTGCAGAACTCACCGCCATTATCAGATCTCAAGCACTTTAACTTTCTGCCTGTTTCATTCTCAACCATGGCTTTCCAAAACTTAAAAGTCTCAAAAACATCAGATTTCTTTTTAATACAGTAGATCCATACCTTTCTTGTGGCGTCATCTATGAATGTAACATAGTACCGTGATCCGCCAATAGAGGCTACTTGAGCCGGTCCCCACACGTCTGTGTGAACAAGCTGCAACTTCTGCCTTTTCTTAGTAGACCCGGTCTTGAGAAAACTAACCCTTTTCTGTTTTCCAAATACACAATGCTCACAAAATTCTAGATCCATACTTTTCAAATCTGAAAGCATACCTTTAGACTTAAGTATAGACATCCCCTTCTCACTCATGTGGCCAAGCCTTGAGTGCCACAATTTACAATCCACACCTGAAGTAGATAAAACTGAAGGAGATTTGTTAGTAACACAATTACACAAGTAGAGAGTACCTTCTCTCTTACCTCTGGCCATAACTAGTGCACCCTTGGTCACTTTCCAAGAATCTGCTGTGAGAGTTACTGTACAACCCTCATCACCTAGCTTACCTGCAGAAATCAAATTTCTCTTTAAACTAGGAACATGCATCACTTCCCTCAACACCCATGTGTTGCCGTTCTGCATCTTCAGCTGCACTTTACCTTTGCCAATAATCTTACAAGGCTCATCATCCCCTAAGTACACTATTCCAAAATCTCCATGGATATAGTCACTGAAATACTCTCTGTTAGGGGTAGCATGGAAAGAAGCACCAGAATCTAATACCCAAGATTCTATGTTATTATGCAAAGAGAAAATTAAAGCATCCTGTGCAATACCTGCAACCTTGGCTTCTTCCTTTCCTTCATGTTGGTTGTCCTCCTTGGGCTTTGACCAATAATCTCTGCTTATGTGCCCCATCTTTCCACAGTTCCAGCATTGTGGCTTCCTGCCATTCCTGGATTTGGATCTTCCTCTCACCTTAGACTTAGATCTTGATCTCCTCTTGCTCTTTTCTTTTTGCCTTCCCCTGCTCTCAAAATTTAAAGCGTTCCCAGATGTCTCTTCTGTGCTTTTCCTGCGTATTTCCTCATTCAAGATAACGCTAACCACATCTTCTACTTTCAAAATATTTGATGCAGATGCAGTATTAGAAACTGCCATTACTAAGCCATGCCAGCTTTCGGGCAAAGAACATAATATCAAAAGAGCTTTTATTTCATCTTCAAATACAATATTGACAGAACTTAACTGATTAACAATTCCATTGAAATCATTCAGATGAGTAGAAACAGATCCACCTTCATTCATATGCAAATTAAATAATTGCTTCATAAGATATACCTTATTTGAAGCTGAGGGTTTTTCATACATATTTGCTAACGTGGTCATCAACTCTACCGTTGTTTTTGCCTGTGACAAATTACATATCACAGTGGAGGCCAGACTCAGTCTTATAGACCTAAGAGCCTTTCTGTCAAGAACTTCCCATTCTTCATCCTCCATGTCCTTGGGCCTTTTTGCTATCCCACCTAACGGTAAGTAGAGATCCTTCTGATACAGATAGTCCTCTATCTGCATTCTCTAATGTTGGTAGTTCTTGCCATTAAACTTTTCCATTCTCAGCTTACTTTCTTCTGCCATTGCTTCTCCCACTCAAACAGAAATTCCTGCAGAAACACCTGTGAGCAACCTGTAATCTGTAACCTGTAACCTGTAACCTGGGCTCTGATACCACTTGTTGGGGGATCAAACCAACAATAGATTACACTTGTGAAAGCAATAAACGTGGAAATAAATCAGATAGATAAGTAACTGAAATGATAAATAGCACAGAACAAGATATACAAGAAAACACCCTGAAAACTTGTATTGAAACTCTTTACAATAGGAATACAATATGAAGAAGCTTCGTTCTTCCACACCTCTCTCAGATGCGCACAAGATCTCTCACTAGATCTCTATTCCTCAAGAGCTCACTCTCAAGTACATTCAAATCCAACAACCTGGATTAATGCAACTCTATACTGTCCTTCAAACATTCACAATGTTCTACTCTTACAGTTCTACACACACTCATACGATTCTAAGCTAAGAAGATCTTCCTACATATAGAAATAGGGAAACTTGAGCATGCTCTTACAACAAACAGTTAAGCCTCTTAAACAAGGGCTCTAAAAATAGTATTGCTAACAATAGAGACGCAAGCTTGAGTCCACGACTCAAACTTATCATGCAAACACTCGCTGCCGTCCACGAAAATAGATTTCTGGACACGCAGGTAATCGACATCGGTTCCTGCCTGTTCGCCTGTGACCGTCGCCGGTCGACCATATCGCCGACGTCGGCGCCTCTGCAACTGCTACTAACCGACGTCGGTCGCTCCTGACCGACGCCGGCGTCTGTGTAGACCCGAACCTGTTTAAGTATGCTCCTTGGTGAAGCTTTTAGCTCCACACCCTAACACTAGCTTAACCCTAGGCTATCTTAAACCCCTAATCCCTAATACTCACCTAATCCCCATATAACCCCCTTATAATTTTAATTAACTCCTAAGTAGGTTTCTAGATTCCTATAAATATAGAGCCTTCTTAAATCCTCCCTCTCCTCTCTAGAAGCCTCCATGTTTAGAGGATTCCAAGGATTTTAATAATCCCTATATAATTCCTATCCATTGGATCTCCTAATCCAGCTTTGAATATCAACCATTGATCTTGCCTCCATAATATATTTAACCAAGACTACTCCTCCATGGAAGGCCAACTTAAAATCTCATATCAAAGCCATATCAAAATAATCTATCATTCTCATATAAAATCCATGTCAATCCAACTATGAATCAAGAAATGAATCCATGCCAAATTTTCCATTGAATCAATCATCAAGCATCCTCATCATACCATAAGTATTTCAAATATGATTCTAATATGAAATCAAAAATCCATATACAAGTCTTACAAGGAGTTATGAATAAAAGATGAATTTGGTAAGTTTCATATCATTTCGATTTATTTCTAGAATCCTTCCTAATAGATAGTTTGAGTTTTGGGTTGAATTAGTTCATTTAATTTATATAGAGATCAAAATCCTAATATAGTAGGTAACACCATAGAGTTTGTTAAATTATCCTATTCCAATCTACTAGCGTATCATACCCCAATGGACATCATCTCTATTGTGAGGCCAACTTGGAGTTTGATCTTTGATTAGAGATAGGAGATGTGCTTGTAATCATGTCTTTTGGTGTGATTTTAACTTTTGAGATGTATATGTTTCCTTTTATATATAATTTCATTTAGTTTTAAAATTATTTTGACTTTAAATTTCTTGATGGCTTTTTATATTCCTCCTCCATACAAATTTGGTAAACCAAACATGGGTACTAAAGATGACTTTCATTTGAATAATTGGGACTTGGTTGCTAAGAGAGAGAAAATCAGAGAGCATGGTGTCTAATAGTCTTGTAAATTTAGGTGAAATAAAAGTGATATCTTGACTTTGACCTTTTTTATCGAATATAGAGTGAAAGGAAAGGAAATCAAGAAGAGTGAGACATGAAACAATTTGAATTACTTCAAATCACAAAAAATGTGACAAAGGGTGAAAAAGGGATACAATTATAGTAAAGTGTGATTCTTTATCATAATAATTAGGGAAATGGACTCAAACATTCTAAAATAGATTTTTATGTAAATTTTGTCTATGAAAAGAAGCAATAGCTAAACTGAGAATAAGGATCAAAAACTTGTAACCATTGCAAAACACACTCTAGATAAAGGAATGAAAAATATGAGGATTTTATGAGGAAGGATAGGTCTTATCCATGGTCTTACACTAAAAATCACAAAATAAAAACCAAATGGGGTGCCAAAAAGTGTGTAAAAAGTATGAAAATAAAGAGGCTAAAATTACATCATGAGGAAGAGTGGGTTCTATCCATGGTTTTAGAATGCAACTCATGAGAAAAAAGGAAAACCAAAAGACCAAAAAGAAGGACTAAGGTTTGTAAAAGGAGAAAAATGTTATAGAGGGAAAGACCCATGTAAGTATCCTAAAAAATTCTTTGAAAAATAGTATATAGAAATCATGAAAACAAGGGAAGAATCTACAAACAATACTTCCTGAGGAATTACACATTGGTGGGTTCTTTGAAAATATGGCCTTCATTGGTTTGAAGGTGATAGGTACTTGGACCAAGAATATTATTAACTAAATATATACCCCACCATTTTTGGGCATATTTACCTTATTTGTCATGATTTTATTATAATTTAAAGACAAGATCACCAACATTAAACACACAAACTATAACATGTTTTTTATGTTTTTTGGTAATATAGGCCTTGCATTGATAGTTATGTTTTAAAGTATAAAGATGAATTTTATCAATGAGAACAAGGATATGAAGGTGAGTTTCACATAATTATTCATTAGGTATTATACCATTGTGAGATATACGAAGAGAGGGGAGCTCAACTTTGAATGGAAGGACTAACTCATAACAATAGACTAGAAAGAATGATGTTACCTTAATGGTAGTAGATATGCTAGTCTAAAAGGCCCAAAGATTAGGATAGAGATCAAGGTACCAATCCGTTTGGGTTTCAAGAATTATCTTTTGGAAAATTTAATTAATAATTTTTTTGGTGGCCTTAGCTTGGCCATTACATTGTGGATGATAAGGTGTCAAATGTTTTTGGTTGATTTTAAATTTAGCATAGAGTTATTTGACATTCTTATTTTTTAAATTATCACTATTGTCTAAAATGATAGTGTTGACCAAATTTGACTTTTTAATCAAATTGGGGCACCCCTAGTTTAAAAATTGATTTTAAGGCCTATAAAGGGGTATAATGTATTTCCATGAGATTTTTTATAGGTCATTTGATGTGAATTAATGTTGTACTAGATTTGGTGAATTAGTTTCTAGGTCCATTTATTGATTTGAGTCATTTTAATGGTAAAAAATAGTCCATTTAATGCTTTGTATATGTTTAATTCAAAATGTGCAAGTATCAAAGAGTTTTATCACATGCCATGTGTCCTAAGAGGTATGTAGTAATTTTCACTAACTAAAAATTGGTAGGTTGCTTAGAAAAAGGTAGTTTTCTTGAAGAAAAAAGTTAGTTTGGCACCTGTACTACCTCTTTGGTAAGTGTTCCACTTGAAAAAGGTTTAAATGTTACTCTTAAGATCCCCTACACTCATATCCATGTTTTAATTGATTTGGAAGTGTCATTTCTGACCAAAACCATTCTATCTCTTTTTCACCCTTATTGGCATAGAGAAGTGGCTTGAAGGTTCTTGCTTGGTATAGTCAGCACAATAGGTTTTAAGAAAAAATATATTGTGGGAATATAATAACCTTATATACATCCATTTTAATATTAATAAGTTTGATAATGATTAAATTTGTTTTATGAATCATTTGTTTGAAGTTGACTATTTAAAATGGCCTATTCATTTGTGCACCCTTCAAGTTTTGGTCTTTTTTGGGAGATTTTGTATATATAACTTATTGAGATTACTTAAAAATAATTTTTAATTAATTATCCAATGTTTACAACACTTGGTTTGATGTTTCATGAGGTTTTGATGTGCTTATAGCTCACTTTGTAAGTAGGAACCATTATGAGCAATTTTCAATCAATTCTCCATTTACAGAGGTTTGGGTTACATATAGAGGCTTATTTTGAAATGGAAATTGTGTATTACATGTTAAAATTACATGAGAGTCACCTATTTCCAAGTTTTGGTCTCATAACCCCATAGTTTGACAAAGAACCCATGTTTATGCTATACTATACCAGTCATTCAACTTGCTACCTACCTTGTTTCAGGTATTTTCAAATGTTTTCCATGTTGAAAGGATGTTTTGGGACTTATTTTAATAGTTATTTGGAACCAATCATGCATTTGGAAGGATAAAAATGTCTAAATTACCATGTGGCCTTTTATCAACTTATTATTCCTCCATTCCACACTTACTGCTATATACAATCCATTTACACACACAGGGATCTTCTGATGACATCATGATATGATAGAAATTTTTTAGTGGTTGCAATCAATTAAATGTGGTTTAAGTTTTTTTAATGTTTTAATATTAGTACTCAACCCATCGAAATCCAATTTTCATACTCATTATTCATGATTACTTTCTTTGCTTATATACTAATAAATGATCACCTATAGGTGATAAAACAAGGGACTAAGGTACTAAATAGAGTGTTAAAGTGTGTGGTTGAACTTTACCTAGAGCTGTTGCAGATTGAATATTATGACAAAGATATATGAGGTGTTAATATGGTAAACAAACTATTAGAAACCTTTCCAAAGATGGTAGTTGAGTTTTGGGATCAAATCCTTAAACTATGAAAATAGAGCACCCTTTGATTTTGTTGATGTCATAGGAGGAAAATTTATAAGACCTTGGGACATATAAATGAGCATAATTGGTAGTATTTATCATGGATAATACCCCTACCAAGATTGGAGGATATAGGATTAGTGTAATGGGAAGGTTTCAATCTTCAAAATGGCCCTAGAAGACACTTAAATCATGTAATCATATCTATAGGTTGTGAAGGCAATAGTGACCTAAGAATCAAAGGAGTAACATTAAGCTATGATTGTGACTAAGGGTCCTCAACTAGTAAGATGAGGTCAAATTAATTCAAATAATCAAGGAATGGTGAAGACAATTGTCCTTTTGTGATCCATGATTGTCTATAGGTGCCCATTGTATGGATGATTCATATGTACAGGAGGGTGTGAAACATTAACCCCAAATCTTGATGTTTCCTTGATTCTCTAAGATCCTTGAAAGGTGAATGAAAGTTGAAAAATGCAACATATGAGAAACATGAGCTCAAGGTGATCACTAAGAATCATAAGCAAGGTCAAACTAGGCATGAACACCTATAGGCACACTTAGCTCTAAAAGTTTACACCTAAAATTTTTAACCCTAAAATGGACTTTTCAATTAATATCACAATTTTAATCCATGGGTTCGTGCTTAAATGGATTTGATGGTAGACAAGGATCATTTATATACTAAAAGTAATCATCAGAGAGAGAGAGAGGGGGGATAGAGAGGGGGAGAGAGAGAGGGGGGAGAGAGAGAGAGAGAGAGAGAGAGAGAGAGAGAGAGAGAGAGAGAGAGAGAGAGAGAGAGAGAGAGTTGATGTGAAATATTTGAGTTTTTTAGTATTTATGGGTGCCCTCAAATTGAAGATAGGCACCTATAGAAGTTGTAAATAAGGTTATCTCAGGCATGGTAAGACATAAATCTATTAGGAGTCTAAAGATTTCATAAGTGATTCAAATGTTTGAGAGAGTTAATGGCATTTTCATTCTTATAAAGAGAATATAAACATCATCAAAAAACTTATTTGAACAAAGTGGCCTACAATCAAGCCTAAAAGACATAGATGTCTTAGTTACTCAAGGAAAGACCCAGTTGTGAACCCAAATATATTTTAAGATAAATATCAGGGAGATACTATAGAATTATAAAATGATTCTAATTCTCTATGGATATTATAACACTATAACCAAGCCTCATTGGAGCCCATGAAACTTACAATAGTTAAAAACATGGTTATCTCAGTTAAGGTACAATATGATACTCAGTCTTGACTGAGTTAAAACATGTGAAGGTATAGAGGGAGTTTAAGTGTCCAAAGTACCTAATATGTTGAGTTATGGAGCTAAAAGCTTCACTAATGAGCTAATGTGGAGGTTGTTGGGCTTACACAGTAACCGACATTAGCTAGGGCAATGGTAAAACCAACGGACATCAGTTAGGGGTCGACCAACATTGATCATCATCAGACCTAGACCAACCAACATCGGTTAGGGGTTAGCTAACATCGGTCATATTCAGACTGACACCGACTTCTGTGTGTTTCCAGGCATTTTCAAAATTGCTATTTTTAGGAGAATAGTTAGTTTGCATGTAAAGACTAAAACTAGTCTTGAGTCTATTTTTCTAATTATTGTTTGCTTTCAATTCTATTTAAGAGACCCATCAGACAGTATTGTAATTAGAGGGGGAATAATTCATTAATTGAGTTGATTTTCAAAGAGAGAGAGAGAGAGAGAGAACTCTTGAGGGAGAATTACTGTACATTTGAGAGGTGTGAGGAGAAAGAGATTTCTTCATTGTATTTCCTTCTGGAAGAGTTTAATATAGATTGGTTGTTTCTCGTATCTCCTATTATTTGTTGTTTTTGATTTCTAGTTACTTATTACTTCTGGTTTCAATTTCTTGTTTAGTTACTTATACAAAACTAATCAATTATACTCTAAGATCTTGACAACTGGTATCAAAGCTCTAAACACTGACAACTATTATCAGATCATGTTAGTGTTTGTTGATTACAAAATTCACTCACACAGGTTTCTGATTGAGTGGGAGCAAAGCAATGGTAGAATAAAGTAAAATAAGAATAAAGAAATTCAATGGCAAGAATTATCAATTATGGAGGATGTAGATTGAAGATTATCTCCATCAGAAAGATTTGTATTTATCATTGGGTGGGGTTTCAAGGAAGCCCACAGATATGGAAGATGAAGAATGGAATGTTCTTGATAGAAAGGCTCTTGGATCTATAAGGTTGAGCCTGGCAGCTTCTGTGATTTCTAACTTATCACAGGTAAAGAAAATGGTAGAGTTAATGGATACTTTGGCAAATTTATATGAAAAACCCTCAACTTCAAATAAGGTATATCTTATGAAGCAATTATTTAATTTGCATATTCAGGAAGGTGGATCTGTATCTAGTCATCTTAATGATTTCCATACAATTGTAAATCAGTTAAATTTAGTCAAAATAGTTTTTGATGATGAAATTAAGGCTCTCTTAATCTTATGCTCTTTACCTGAAAGTTGGCATAGTTTGTTAATGGCAGTTAGTAATATTGCATCTGCTTCAAATATCTTGAATGAAAAAATTCACAGGAAAAGCACTGGGGAAACATCAGGGAATGCTTTAAGTCTTGAAAGTAGGGGAAGGCAAAGAGAGAAAGGCAAATAAGGGAAATCAAGGTCAAAGATGGGATGTAGATCCAAATCCAAAAATGGACGAATAACCTGCTGGAATTGTGGAAAGAAAGGGCATGCAAAGAAAGATTGTTGGTTGAAGGATAATAAAGAAAATTAGTATGAAGGTAATAAAGAAGCAAAAGTTGTAGGTATTGTTGCACAGGATGCTCTTATATTTTCTTTGGATATTAAAGTAGAATCATGGGTTTTAGATTATGGTGCCTCTTTCCATGCAACCCCAAATAGAGAAGTTTTTAATGAATATGTCCATGGAGATTTTGGAAAAGTTTATTTAGGGGATGATGAGCCTTGTAAAATTGTTGGCAAAGGAAAAGTATAGCTGAAATTGCAGAATGGCAACACATGGGTGTTGAAGGATGTCATGCATGTACCCATCCTGAAGAGGAATTTGATTTCTATAAGAAAGTTGGGTGATGAGGGTTTCACAGTAACTCTCACAGTTGAATCTTGGAAAGTTTCCAAGGGTGCACTTGTATTAGCAAAAGGTAAGAGAGTAGGTACACTTTATCTATCTACTTGTATTACTAATTATTCTCCTTCTATTTTATCTACTTCAGATGTAGATGTAAAGTTGTGGCACTGTAGGCTTTGTCACATGAGTGAGAAGGGAATGAATGTTCTTAAGTCAAAAGGTAAGCTTTCAGATTTAAAAAGCATAGATCTAGATTTTTGTGAGCATTGTATTTTTGGGAAACAGAAGAAAGTGAGGTTTCTCAAAATTGGATCAACAAAGAAGAAGCACAAGTTGGAGCTTGTTCACACAGATGTGTGGGGACCACCTCAGGTAGCTTCTATTAGAGGATCACAGTATTATGTTTCTTTCATTGATGATTCTATAAGAAAGGTATGGGTTTATTGCATAAAGAAGAAATATGGTGTTTTTGACACATTTAAGAAATGGAAAGCTTTGGTTGAGAATGAAATAGGTTTGAGATTGAAGTGCCTTAGATCTGACAATGGTGGTGAGTACTACAGTAATAAATTCAATAATTACTATTCTATGAGTGGAATACATAGGGAAAGGATGGTTCCAAGGACACCTCAGCAAAATGGAGTTGCTAAAAGGATAAATAGAACAATAATGGAGCGTGCATGGAGTATGAAGTTGCATGTTGGTTTTCCCTTACAGTTTTGGGTAGAAGCTGTAGATACTATGGTTTACCTGATTAATAGAGGACCTTCTACTGCACTGGATGGTGGAATTCTATAAGAGGCTTGGATAGGTAAAAAGGTAGATCTTTCATTTCTTAGAGTTTTTGGTTCTAAAGCATTTGTGCACATTGATAAAGAAAATAGAAAGAAGCTGGATGCTAAATCTATGCGGTGCACTTTCATTGGTTATGGTTTTAGAGATTTTGGATTCCAGTTGTGGAATTTAAAAATTGAAAAAATTATTAGAAGCAGTGATGTAGTTTTCAATGAGAAGGTGATGTACAGTGATCAGCTCAAGAGGCTGAATAATACTGAGCAGGGCAATCTTGATTTGGAAGAGGTTATGATCCAAAATGAGCTCATGGGTAAAAATCATCACTCATAGAAAAACATAGAAACTGACGTCGGTCAGGAGGAAATCGACATTGGTCAAGTGGAGATTGACATCAGTCAGGTGGAAATCAATGTCGATCAAGAGGAATCGACATCACTCAAGTGCAGACTGACATCAATCAAAGATGACCGAGATTGTTCACTATCAGAAGGAAATTTGGGTGGACAACAAGCTATAAATGAGTCTCAAATGCCCATAAGGAGGTCTGAAAGGGTAAGTAAACCTCTAATTCATTATTCCCCTTCTTTATACTACTTGTTGCTCACTAATGGTGGATAAATAGAAAGTTTTGATGAGGCAATGCAGGTAGAATCCAGGAAACAGTGGGAGCATGGCATGAATGAGAAAATTGATTCCTTAGAAGAGAACCATACGTGGGATTTGGTTGAGTTGCGAGCTAGAAAGAAAGCACTAAAAAATAAATGGGTATACAAGTTAAAGTAAGGAGAGAATGGACAAATGAGACATAAGGCTAGGTTGGTAGTAAAGGGATTTGCACAAAAACCAGGAATTGATTTTGGTGAAATTTTTTCTCTTGTAGTAAATATGACTTCTATTCGGACTGTATTGTCTTTAGTTGCTATTGAGGATTTGCATCTTGAGTAACATAATGTTAAGATAGCATTTCTTCATGGATATTTGGATGAAGAGATATATATGGATCAGCTGGAAGGTTTTGAGGTCAAAGGTAAGGAGAAACTTGTGTGCAAGTTGAAGAAAAGCTTATATAGTCTTAAGCAAGCTCCAAGACAATGGTATTTGAGGTTTGACAGGTTTATGATAGAGCATGCCTTTAGTAAATGTCAATCTGACCATTGTGTTTATTTTAATAGATTAGATAATGGTAGTTATGTTATCCTCTTACTGTATGTAGATGATATGCTTGTTGCAGGTTCACACATGCAAGAAATTATTGAGCTTAAGGTAAAATTAGCTCACACATTTGCCATGAAGGATTTAGGAGTAGCAAAGAAAATCCTTGGCATGAGTATTAAGAGAGGAAAAATCATAGTTTGATTTTTTCTCAAGAGGATTATATGAATAAGGTGTTGGAGAGGTTCAATATGTAGGATGCAAAACTGGTAAGCACACCTATGGCTGGACACTTCAAGTTGAGAAAAGAACAGTGTCCTAAATCACATGATGAGGTTGAGTACATGAGTAGAGTTCCATATGCCTCAATAGTTGGGAGCTTTATGTATGTAATGGTATGAACTAGACCAGATATTTCTCAAGCAATGGGAATTGTTAGTAAGTTTATGGCTAGTCTAGGAAAGGAACACTGGAAAGCAGTTCAGTGGATTCTCATATATCTGAGTGGGACCAATAGTAGGCATTTATGCCATGGAGGGTCAAACACTTCTCTACATGGGTATGTAGATTTGGATATGGCAGGTGACTTGGATGGTAGGAGAAGCACCACAAGATATGTGTTTACTATTGGTGGAATGCATGTTAGCTGGATTTCAAAGTTACAAAAGGTTGTTGCCTTGTCTACTATAGAGGTAGAATACATTGCAGTCATAGAGGCTAGCAAGGAAATGATTTAGATGACTTAGTTCATGGAAGAGTTGGGAAAGGAGCAAGAGAGTTGCAGATTGTACAGTGATAGTCAAAGTGCAATTCGTTTGGCAAATAAATCAGCCTTTCATTCAAGAACCAAACATATACAGCTTAGGTACCACTTCATTAGATAGGTATTTGAGGATGGACAGTTGAAGCTGGAAAAGATGCATATGGATAAGAACCCTATTGATATGTTAACAAAGCTGGTAACAAAGGAGAATTTGAATTTTCATTCAACTTTTGTTGGTCTTCAAGATTGAACTTAAAGAGGGAGAAACAAGCCAGAGATGTTTAGAGGATGTTGTTGTACAGGTACAGGTGTAGCTGTTTATCTCCAAGTGGGAGATTGTTGAGTTGTGGAGCTAAAAGCTTCACTAATGAGCTAATGTGGAGGTTGATAGGCTTACACAATAATTGACATTGGCTATGGAAATGGTAGGACCAACTGACATTGGTTAGGGGTTGACTGGCATCGATCACCATCAGACCCAGACCAATTGACATCAGTTAGGGGTCAATCGACATTGGTCATATTCAGACCCACACTGACTTCTATGCATTTCCAAGCATTTCCAAAATTGCTATTTTTAGGAGAATAGTTATTTTGCATGTAAAGACTAAAATTAGTCTTGAGTCTATTTTTCTAATTATTGTTTGCTTTTAATTCTATTTAAGAGACCCATGGGGTAGTATTGTAATTGGAGGGGGAATAATTTAGTAATTGAGTTGATTGTCAAAGAGAGAGAGAGAGAGAGAGAGAGAACTCTTGAGGGAGAATTATTGTACATCTAAGAGGTGTGAGGAGAAAGATATTTATTCATTGTATTTCCTTTTGTAAGAGTTTAATATAGATTGGTTGTTTCTCGTATCTCCTATTATTTGTTATTTTTGATTTCTAGTTACTTATTACTTATGGTTTCAATTTCGTGTTTAGTTGCTTATACAAAAGTAATCATTTGTACTCTAAGATATTGAAATAATACATAGTAATAATTACTATAAATACCTATATAGTCCATTCATGATGAAACAAAAGTAGATGAAAGAGCCAAAAAGATGCAAACATAGTCCATTTTGACATTTCCTACACACAGTCTTCTACCTAGGAACCAATCTCATAATTTGAAGTTTTAAGGGGTCGTATGAGATGAATAAGAGATGATTTATTTTCTTAGGGTAATAAATACCTATAAAAACTTGTAAAATGATTTTTTTTCCTAGATAGATAGGGGAAGTATCCCCTATTTTGTCTTAGATAGGGGGTGCTTTCCTTAAAACACCAAACTTATAATATTGAGTCTTGGAGATACATGGATGGGTAAAAGGGTGTTTTAACCTTGTAAAGAGGTTTAAAAGGTTATATGGCACATATTCAATAATAATATACCAATTATAGGATATGAAACATGTTATAATGGTCTATGCCCTCAGGTTTGTAGTTAAGCACACAAGACTAACATTGGGCTTAGTGCCAAATGACAAGCCATTTTGATTTATATATCTAGGTGAGATTTATAAAGGATTTGGTCATGTGTGTGGGATGTATAAATGTGTTTTTGGGCTATTTTAGGTTATAGGAAACATCAAAGGAGTCATTTTGAACTTCAAAGTGTGGATAGACCTACCAAACATGACTAGGCCTAAATCCAAACAAGGTACCTACTTCTTTTTCAACCTTGAAAGATATTTAAAATGCAATTGGTAATTTTTATGATATGGATAAAAAGGTTTTAAGGCCTTTGGAGTTCATGGGAATAAAAAAGGAAATCTATTTTGGCTCAAAGCTAACCTAGACTTATGTAAAGTGGAAAAACAAGCTCGATAGGCCATTTTTGATGCTCATATCTAGCATGAGACTTTACATGGAGACCAAATAAGTTTATGTAATATAGGAGGAATATTCAAAAACCAATCTTTAGAAATTTTTGGTAGGTTAGACATCAGGGTTTTATGAACCAAGCTTACGACCCAAAATTACTCTAAAACCCTTACAAACCCTCAACCAGGACCAATTTATGAAAATGGAGTTGTATAGCTGATAAAATTGAAAAAATTTGTCAAGAAACCTTTTTTGAATTATAGAGGACTCTCTCAGGATACTGCACATGATTTTGCATTGTACAGACTTGTACAGATGAGGGTAGAAACAAGATTTTTATCATTATTTTGTGTGTTTTTCAAGTTGTAAGAAGATTCAAGAGATGAAAATCACATGGATGGAAATAATGAAACTTAAAATAACTTCCCATGTAAGTTTCATTCCTTTAAAATTTCCTTAAGTGCCTTAAATAGGTATCTCAACTCAACCATTCAAAACTAGCCTAATGGACAAGCTAGTGAAGAAGATGAAGAACTTGATGTGGACTTATTTTAAGGTTCCCCTAATGCTTCCAATGATATAGAGGGTATTTAAAATTTTCATTCACTCCATCCCATATATTTTAATGGAAAAATAAATCCAATTTTGAGGCCAAATGTGTAAGGTACAAGAGAGGAGTTCTTTTTGGACTGTAGATGATGATGGCTAACTTTTAGTTGATTCCAAAATACCAGGCATGTAATCAATACATTGATATACATTTATTATGTCCCTAACTTACATTAAAATAATTATAAATCATATTAATTAGTTATGGGATCTCCACATAGAGTAAATCATGAAGGCAATGTTTTTGTGCAAAATGAGGAGTTTCTTGCCTCTTTTTTTCAAGTTTGTGACTTGGATTGAGACTTGTTACTCTTGACCTTTCATGTTTTATTCCATATCATTCTCAAATTCAAAATTAACTCCTCCTCTTAGCTTTATAAGTGTCCTTGTGACCCTTGGACTTCTCTCTCTCTCTCTCTCTCTCTCTCTCTCTCTCTCTCTCTCTCTCTCTCTCTCTCTCTCTCTCTCTCTCTCTCTCTCTCTCTCTCTCTCTCTCTCTCTCTCTCTCTAAGAGTTACCCATTTTGTCATTGTATTATATGCTCCATCTAAGTATGGCAAATCCCTGCTCATTAATATACATTTTAATCAATAAAATGACTAATTTTTACCTCTCTCATAACTTTACTTAGTGTGTGTACTTTAAGGTTTAATTTTTATTATGTGACACTCTTATTTTCTTTACAAGTTAACTCATTCTTGAAAACTAATTATAGTTAGAAAAATTCTTCTTGAAAGTCATGTGAAGTGTTTTAGAATATGTCAATGATTAAGTGAGTCTGTCTCTTCATCAGTGTCATTCAAGGCTTCTTGTCTAGTCCTCTTTAGCCTAAATGTTCATCTTGACCTCATAATGTAACATTGATGTTAGAAGTTATAGATTGGAAGAGTGTATGTTTGGTTTGTTTCTTGGTATCAAGTGTAATATGCATATGGTTGGATGTCATCAATAAATTTGGTGTATCGCCTCCATTAGTTTATCTTTGTTTTTAGTTTTTTTCTCCCTTTTTTCTCCCCAAATTTAGTCTCTATTGAAATCCATAGTGTTACACTAAGGGATTTATCCCTATCTAGAGAGTCACCTCATTTCTTAGGTTGCCTAAAAGCCTAAAGGTGATTTAATTATGCTGCTTGGATGAGGAGATCTTTATCATCTCCTCAAAGGGTGTAAATATAATTGACAACAAGTAGTATGAGGGATACCAAAGTGGAAAATTATTTAATTAATAATAAATTTGGAGATGGTGGTAATAGTGGCATTAACAAGGGGCATATCCTTGACCCACTTGGTGAAATATTTCATGGTTGTGATGATAAAGACATGCCCATCTTGAGATCAAGGTAGTTTGCCTATGAGATCTAATCCCCATATGAAGAATGGCTAGGGAGATTTTATGGTTTGAAGCTTGGATGGAGGCGAATGAATTAAATCATCATGAAGCTGTAAAGGATTAAATTTTTTTGAAAATTCAATAGCATCATTTTGAAGAGTAGGCAAAAATTATCCCATACATAGGCCTTTATGGGATGTATCATGTCCACTACAGTGGCCACTATAAATTACCCCATGTTCTTGTTCAAGGACAAGAGGAAAATCATCTTGCATAATATAATGGAGTAAGGTACCTGCAATGTTGAAATCATATAGGATGTTATATCAAAATACATACTTAAAAGCTTATTTGTGAATGTGAGTTTTTACAAGAATCTAGGTTGGAAGGATAAATTTGATGTTCTAAATATTAAATGATGTATTTGTACTATAGGATTTGTTGAATGGTTATGGTATCAATGTGGAAAATAAAATAATCATGTGGTTGAATAAAGGATAGAGATGTTATTATTTGGATAATAGAAGTGGAATCAGAAATAATTTGGTGCAAATGAAAAAGAGATGTTGAAAAAACAAGGGAATCAACCATAGAATCCTGATCTTGAGGGATAAGTTAAATATTTAAAGAAATTAAATATTTGGTGAGAGTAGTTGTAATTTTAAGATAATAAATGAGGCTATAAAAAATGAATTGGTAATCACCATTGTTTTGATGGTAAATGAGTTGAGAATCACCTAAGGCATACAAGTATTGGATATCTAAATCAAGATTATCTCTCATGCCTAAGATTAGAGATTTTACTCTACCATATTGTTAGTAACATCACATGTTAATAAAAAAGATAAAGGGATCATTTTTATAAAAGGGATGGTAAGAATTCAACCTTCCCCAACTCCTTGAAAGCACTTAGCACCATAGAAGTGAAGGCTCCAAGTATCCTTGTGTAAATAAATATGTATTTTAAGAAGTTATTCAATAACCACTTTTGGTTTAGTAGTATCCAAGAGGATAGAAGAATCATCAAGATTACCTGCTTCTAAATCTATAATGAAGTTATGAAAGGAATATTTAAGAGAGATGTCTTGGTTGAGACCTTCAATATAGATAATATTATCATCAGGAAGATAAACTTGAAGGTGATTGATAATGGGCACAGGAGTTGTGGCAAGTTGATAAACTATAATTTTCCCTTTGATATCTTTTTGAATAAAAATTTAGAGATCAAATTCCATAAGGAGGACTATCCATTTGCCAATTCTATCTCCAAAAAGAAATGCTTTGGACAAGAAGTGATTAAGGGGGTTGGAATGAATGATGACATAAGTGGTTTTATAAAGCATATAATATCAAAGTTTTTTATCTATAAAATATATGGTGAGGAAATCACGTTAAAATTTTACGTAATATTTCTCATAATAAATGAGGCCTCAACTTATATAATGGAGGGCATACTAGCTTTCGGTATCATTTTGTTGGGCAAACATTTCCATAGATGATATGGGTGTGGAATAGGTCTACAATATTAAAGGTCGATTGTTTAAAGGAGGATGAAGCATAAGAGGGTGAAGTAATGATTCTTTCATGCTATCAAAGGCTTTTTGATGAGGGTCCATTTATTATAAAGCTTTACTTTTATTTAGAAGAGAATTGATGGAGTGGATATAGTAAGCTATTTTGGTGATGAATCATTGAATTTCCCCAAGTTTATTGAGATAAGTGTGAATGTCCAAAATGGAATGAGGAATTGGAATTTTATGATAACACTAATCTTAACAAGGTCAACATAAATTCTATGGAAAGAGACTAAAAATCCTAATAGTTTTCCAGATGTGACACTAAAGACACATTTGTAAGGATTTAGTATAACTCAATATTTGAGAAGACGATCAAAGATGATGGCAAGATTAGAAAGATGAGTCTTATGACTTTTATAATTGGCAATGAGGTCATCCAAATAAATTTCTATAATTTTTTGGTTAAGATCATGAAAGATATGAGTCATTGCTCATTGATAAGTGGCTCCAACATTTTTGAGACTGAATGGAATTTTAACATAGCAATAGGTGCCCCATTCCATGGTAAAAGTGGTCTTATGTTGGTACTCAGGGGCATTGTGAATTTGATTATATCCCAAGAATCCATCCATAAGAGATAACATTTCATAACTAGTTGTAGAATTGATAATGTCATCTATTGAAGGTAGAGGGAAATTATCCTTGGGATAAGAAAGATTAAGATTATAGAAATCAATGTAAATACAAATGACCATAGTGACCTTTTTTTGAACATGAACTGTGTTAATAACCCATTCAAAATAATCCACTAGCTTGATAAATTTATCATCAAGAAGTTAGATAATTTCTTTGTGACATAAAGTGGAAACCTCAAGCAAATTTTTTTTTTTTTGTTTTTGATGCATAGGTTTAGCATTAGGATAAGTGATGATATTTTGCACCAAAATGATAGGGTTAATACTAGGCATGTCCTCATAGGACCAAGTAAATATTTCATGATATTTATCAAAAAATAAACTAAATTTATCATGTTTTGTAGGTGAAAGTGCTTGAGAAACTATAATTAGTTGAGGGCATGATGGATTACCATATTCAATATGAGTAGTTTCTTCAATAAGAATATAATTGACATCTTGGAAGTTGTATGGTGCATTAGGTAAAGATGAAATTGGATTAGCTTTGGGATCAATGCTAATGATGAAGTTGCTAAAACAAGGAGCTTTGTTTATGAAATTCCCAAGTTTGAGATGTTTTCAAGGAAGTTGATATTCTCAGGCATGAATTATTTTAATAATGGATAAATCATTAGGCAAAGTAGGAATAGGACCATAATATTCAACATCTACATTGAGATCTAAAATTTGATTACCATGGTAATCATATTTAGAATGTATCTGATGAATATTGGTGGCCTTAGCATCTAGTGTAATCTTAGAAGTAGAAGAAGTAGATAGATTGGATGGGATTGGTGTGTCATTAGTTTATTGGATGAGGCAAGAATTGGATGTAATGATGTGATCTATAGGTGGTAGATAAGATGCAAAAATCTCAAAAAAGTTTGGAAGCTATGATTTATTATACCACCCAAGGAGTATCAAGAAGTGGAGAATTGACAGGAGGTACATGACCTTTGGGATCTAATTCATGATCTATGGAAATGGTATGGACATCCTAGTTAAAATAATTTATTTGAGATAAGTTTTTTTGATGATTTTAAACATCCATGTCTCAAGATTGGGCTTGGACCATTATGTAGTTATCATCATATATTGGAGAAATGGTAAATGCTTGAGATTCCATGTGGTTTCTGAATGTGAAATATCAATGTTATTAAATTTTTGAGGAGACATGATAAGAGGATCTTGAAATAATTTTGCCACTCCAAAATAATTACATGTGAAGGCCTCTTCTAGTGAAGCAGGCTCCGAGCATTACATAGAGGGGGAAATAAGTGATCTTATCAATTAGAGGAATAATATGAGCGAGAGGTAATAAAGAAAGAGGAAGTCACTCTGAGATACAAGTATGTTGCAAATCATTAGTTTGATTAACATCTAAATCAATAAGGGTGACTTAGAAATCTAGATTAATGTTGATGAACTCTAGTAAGGGAGAACTATTAATGGTATAGATGGTAGGAATACAATACTGATATTTTGGATTAAGAATTTGAATACTCCAAGCGTTGGGATCAACCTCATGCTTATATCATTTCTCATTATGTAAGAATTTGATGCATTGGCTACCAAAAGAAGTGATGGACCTCATTATATGATTCCAAAGGAAACTAAGGAGTATGTTATAAGATAGGGGCAAATTGAAGACCATAAGTTTAGTTTGAACAGTCTTAGGTTCAATTGTTAAGGAAATCCAAATACAACTAAGTGGATTTTGTTTTTGGTTTATCAAATCCATGATAGGTAAGATGGGTTTGTTTGAGATGATCCTTATTATAACCAAGTTTTTGGATAAACCATAAAGATGTCAAATTAATACCAGAGCCTTAGACAACTAAAACTTTATGGATAAGGGTAGTATTAATAGCTATTTTAATGAATAGTGGTGGATTATCAGTGTGAAAATATATTTCATCATTAATCATATGTTCTTCAAGAAATTCAATACATTGTTTGGAAAAAGGGTAAATAGTTTCAATGGTATGCATGTTGGTAGGTTGAGGTTTAGTAAAAGGTGGTTCTTCATCTATAAGAGACAGATCTTCAATTTATAGTAATTGTTCCCCAAGGAACTTGTGATGACAAGGGGAAGTACTAACTAATTCCATAAGTGGATTCTTACAAGGCATGGAGTTGAGTTTTTTGATAAAGTTCTAATGACATTTAGAAGAAGAACCATTGCAAGGTTTGGAAGGTAACATAGATTTTGAAGGAATAGAAGTGGTTGGATGTTTGAAAGGAAGAGGTGGTTCTTCATGGGATTTTGAATCTAGAAATGTGGTTATAGTATCTTTGCGAATTTGTTCTTCCAAAGATGGTTTATATGGTTTTATGACTATTGGGTTCTTTTGGTTAGTTTCACTATGATGCTAATGCTTCTACCCAATAGGCTAGAGTGATAGCCTTATCATGTGAGAGGTAAGTCTCGCATGCTCAGCTAAAGTGTGCAGCAAAAGACCAGTTCTTAAAGACTTTAAAGCATAATGTTGTGTGATTGTTCATCTTTAGTAACATAGTTCTTAAGTGGTTACTCAATACCATAATATACCACTATTATCTATATTGTTCCATATTTAACTACCAATGAAACTAGGATCATCACTACCATTTCACAATAGTAATAAAAGAAAAATATACCTATGACTTTGAATAAAGACATATCCATATCTTCACTATTGTAATCATTTGTGATGGTGTGTGTGTTTTAATTTGGTGAATAGATATAAAACATTTGTCTTGTAATTAAGTAAGCTATTAATGAAAAACTAGTGTTCAGCCATATTGTGTTACAAATCATTTTGAGTGTGAAAATATGGATATGTCTTTATTCAAAGTCATAGGTATATTTTTACACTCAAAATGATTTGTAACACAATATGGCTGAACACTAGTTTTTCATTAATAGCTTACTTAATTACAAGACAAATGTTTTATATCTATTCACCAAATTAAAACACACACACCATCACAAATGATTATAATAGGGGTTTTTATACTTTTTTCACCTTGAACAAATGTCAAGAATATAGCTATCATGAACAAATGGCACATGGACTCCCAATAGGATAAGATTCATGGATCTTATAACTAGTTGCTCCTATAGAATTGACCCTCTATACTCCTAGATATGTCATCTATGTTATATTCTAAAAACCAAGTATTCCATTCCTCATGGGCTAGTACATAACCTCTAATCGATAGGGTCAAAGTGTCCTACTTGAGTTTCTATTCTAACAACTCTAGCATCCCTCACATTCCACTTCCCTTGTACTCCCCTAGTCTTTCACTTATTTTTTTGAGTCCTCTATTCTCATGTCTCTCATGACATATTCTTTCTTGACTATGTCCTCTTGCCCTGGGTCTCTTTTGTCATTGTCCTTTTAAGCCCATCACCTTTCATGCCTATTAGCTACATGTCATGGTCCTTCCATGTTGTGTCAATACTTTGGAACAAAATGGACAATTATCCTTTCATACCATTCACTAAAAATGTAAAAATACTTGTAAAAAATTTAGGGTTCAACATCACCCCATACTAAGTCCTTAGTCCATCCCAGACTAAGAAGCACTAGTGTCTTCCAAAAATTTTGGCCCTTTCTACTCTAGTTCCTTTTTTATCCCATCCTAGTGGGACAATGCATCAAGGAGTTTAGTAGTTATTAGTTTAATGGCCTCCTTTGCTTCTTTTAGATCCTAGATTTATGTTGGAGTCTTGGTCTTTTTCACTTATTCATCCAGGGATCCATTGGCTTCCTTCTAGGTGTCTTCTAATTAGAGACCTCCTTGGCAGCCTATTCTTAGAGTATGGAAAAACTTGTGTTTATTTATCGAAAATGATTATTAATGTCTTTTTCCATCATCTTAATGTCCTTGAATGATTTCACATGCTTAGTGTGATCTTTTATTAATAGGGCAGCATTAGCTTCTTGCTACCTTAGGACTCTTCATCATGGAGCCAAGATTACACTATTTTATTTGGGTATTCTAGGCACACAAAAATGTCATCCAAAATGGGGATGAATTCCTTGAATTTCTCCAAGGTGTTTTTACAAATGTATACCACCATGGTGAATTGTTCAGTTATTTCTTTGGCCTCATCTCTAGGCATAAGGAACTCATTATTTTTATTGAACAATAGCTCAACCAATGTTTCAAACTTTCCGATGGCATCCCCATCCAATGGTACACCATCCATAAGTGTTAGATCCTCTATCAAAATTTTCTTGAAAAGGTTTTTAACCCTTACCTTAGCCTTATTGGCCTCATATATTTGTTGCTTCAAGGATACCACTTCATTATCTACAACTTACTTTTTTTCATACGCTTTATTATACATTTTTACAACTCTACCATGTTTCTTTTCCACTATGCACACCTCTAATTTTGACAAAATGTTTTGGCATGTCATTTCCATGGCTAGTTTAAAAAATGTAGCACTTGTCATTATTAGAGAGAGCCACTGTGGATCAATCTTCATAAGGTTCGATAATCCTAGAGCATCTAGGCTAGAAAATATTCAATCTAAGGGAATATCAAACTAGGGCTCTTTGCTATACATTTCCAAAAGGAAGGACAACTACTTCCTTGTATCTGGGGTTGCATCCTTAGGGTGGAATTACTTCCATAGATAAAGGTTATTTTCTTCTATGCCAAATTGGTATCATTCACATAGAGTGGACACCCCTCTCTGTTCATGTTCCCCCTTAGCTGGCCCCTTTCCCTTTTTTAGGTCTCACTTAAGTTTACCCTCTTGATGGATTTTTGAAGAGATATCATCCACTCCCATTGCATCAATATCAATTTGATCACTAGATGGGCCCTCTTAGACTAGGGATGGAGTCTTCTTTGAGTTTGATCCCAAATTATTAATTTTCTCCTAAGAGGGTCTCTTTTGTGTACTTGACTTGGAAGTTGTGGCACTAATCTAGAGGTAGTCTTTGGAGAAGGAGAAAGTCAAGGTGAAGGTGAAGGTGAAGGTGGTCATAGAGTTGGAGAAGATTGGGAATTTAGATGAGGAGATGAAGGGTTTGGGGTAGGTGAGTGGGAAGGAGTGGAATGAGAGGGTGAAGAAAAGACATAAATTTACAATATGAGATAATAGTGGTAAATTTTGATGTACCTTATAGGATATTTTTATCCTTAGCCCTTTAATGATCATTTTTAAAATTTTAACCCTCGTTTATAGTTTGATCTATATTGTTAGGATGGGTAGCATGAAGTTTTTCCATTTTTTATTGATATAAAGGCACATTTAAGTCACCTATTCAATAACTTGGTAGTTTCAATAGATATTCACACTCACACTATCTCACTTTGAGCAAAGTTTCATTATTCTTCTAAATTCTAATTCTAATTATTTGAAGTAGTCCTCAATCAAGATGAAAACCTATTTTATCTAAGTCAAATAAAAGCATGATCAATCATTCAAGACATATCTAGATGCAATCATATATTCAAAAGAGCACAATTTCACAAATCATACTAAATGGGAGAGCTACATAGGTTTGATTTCCCTATTCTACGTATTGGATATGTAGGTGATGATCAATCATCATGGGGATGATTGGGGTTAGATAATCCTATTAGACTCTCCCGTTTCTATTTGAAAATTTTTAACTATTGTAAACCCTATTAGGGTTTCAACTTTGAATAAGTAATTTATAGGTAATTCATGTGTATCTTAAGATCAAATTTATGCACATATGTGTTTTTTAAGTAATTATAGATGATTTTTCCCTAATTTACTTATTTTTCCTTAAGTAATTTATTTACATTATAGGAAAATAGTGGAAAACACTCCTATGCTAAGGTGGATGATCATGTCCATTATTTTCATTCTTAGTCTTTGTTCACTTGTATAGTTAGATCATGTTTGTCAGTTTCAGTCATATGTTAGTTTCACATAGTTATATCTCAAATGGTAAACAACTAAATATTTTATTTTGTTCATAGTTAACCTTATTTCATTTTATTATAATTTTTTAATTTCATTATTGTGCTTTAATTTTACAAGTCATAACTTGATTTATAACATTTTATTATCATTCTATTTAATTTATTTAAATTAGGGTTAATACAATTTTTGATTCAAATAATGATAAAATACATATAAATGGCCTTCAATGTATTATCAAGTAAATTATGTGTAATGTTTTTGGATGAGTCACACAAACTATTAATGATAATTTCTAATTGTTTTTTCTTTGAATTATATCATCGCTATAATTCTACTTGTTCTTCTACATTATTTTGCTAGGAGTTTTCATTGGGGTTTTGTTGGGGTTTTTCTTCAAGAAGTGGTTAGATGAAATAAATATTATAAAATTATAAAATTAAATAATTATATTAGGTAGTTTAGGGATTTCATAAGAGAATTTGAATTATATTCATATTTTTATGGGGTTTTAAACCCTATTTAAATCATCACAAGATGACCTTCATGAGTAATCATTAACCTAATGACATTTATCTCCTCATATATTTTTGGTAATAATCACAATATAAGGAGGCATTTTTTATCATGGGGTAGGAATGGTGGATTTAATCAACCACTTTAGGTTTCTCACCCTCTAGCCTTTTTCCCTATTGGCAAAGCTTTTGGTGGGTGTAATGCTTTATAAATTTTGACTTTGTCTTACAATTCAAGTACCAATGTAGGACTAATCTAATTTCAAGTCAATCAGGAATTTTTGTTAGGTACTTGAAGGATTTTATGAAGAACCTTCTACAAATATTTATGAACTATAAAAAATAAATGAATAATAAAATAAACTTTAGAAAATAACTCGAAATAACCTTTAGATTTTAGACCACTTTGAGGAGGTAAACTCTTTTAAGAAAGATCCATATAATAATATTCATGGATGCCTTCATTGGGCCTCAACACTTAAATACTAAATCTATTCAAACAAATACTAATTCCCATGTATGTGGGATGATTCAACTATTCTAAATAGACATCTTACAAAACATATGCATCCATAGAGACTAATACACTAATAATGAAAAGATAAGGGTAGGACATGGGTTCCTAACATCCCATCCCCATTAAAAAAGTCTTTGTCCTCAAAGCTTTAGATGTGGGAATCATTGATAAATTTGGAATAGTGGTTCCCATGTGGCATATTTTGGTTACATGTCATGTCATTGCATTAATACTTTTGTGATTGAGTGGGAGTGAAGTTGGCAGGTGCACATGTCTAGCATTGCTTTCACTTTGAGAAGGATATAGCCTTCATTATCAAGTTTTAGTAAATCTATTTGCACTTTGGTTGTGGTTGTCAGGATCTTGCTCCACCAATAGAGCACATATGATTACTTCTTGTATTAGCAACTAAACACAGAATTTAACCAGAATCAATAAGTAACTAGAAATATGAAACAACACAGGAATATGAGAGACAATACACAATTGTATTAATAATCACTCAGAAGAATATACAATAAAGAAGATGCCACTTCTTCTTCCACCTCAAAGGTTCGCCACACCTCAAGACCTTCTTCCCTCTCTCTCTCGGTCCCAACAATCAACTCTAATACAGAATTGATGTTCACCTCTCCAACCAGTCAGTAACATGCTACCAGTACACCAAGTACACAACCGTACTCCAAGTAGATCTCCTGCTCTCTGTTGCTACCTATAAATCACTAGACCTTACTCACCATTGTAGATCTCCAAAAGAAGCCATGCTCACCTGCTGACTAAGATCATACAAATATGAAGAACCCTGCTGATTCTCCAATCTAGCACCCACACTTGGTACTGTGGCACTAGGAGGAACACACCATTGCTCTCTTCTCTCAGAAGGAGCTTGTTTGCTCTCTTACTCTCTAGATACTCTTTTACAATACAGCCCATGAGTCTATATATATATATCTCATGCTTACAATAATTAGACACACAACTCAAGACTATAATTAGCCTTTACATGCAAACTCTCGGTTCAACGAACTAACTGTCCATGCAATGAAAAGTTTTGGAACTGCCACAGGCGATCGACATTGGTCCATGTCTGCCTGGAGGTGACCGACATCGGCTGACCTCCTACCAATGCTAGTTGTCTTCAGCTCACACCTGCCGATGTCGGTTTCCTTCTGCACTGCAATCTATCGATGCCGGTCTCCTTGGAACTCAACAACCTCCTCCATGTTTGCACCAGTTGAAGCTTTTATCTCCACATCCTAACATTGGTTACATGAAATTTCTAGTTCTTCTAAATCTCATTGGAACTTTCTTAAATAACTTAACTCTATGCCTTGAAAGACTCCACTTATAGAGATAGTTTTTACTTCAGCCTATCATCTTAAGTTCCTTATGCAAAAACTCTAGGAAATTTAAGATCCATCTTCTATACATGAAGAACCACCTTCTACTAAATCTCAACCTACAAACATTAATACCATTGAAAATGTGTCCTTCTTCCAAACCTTCTATTTAATTTTTTGAAGAGGACATTATCAATTATGAAATTCATTTTTGTGCTGATGATCCACCACTCTTTGTTAAAATATTCATTAATATTATCCTCATTCATAAAGTTCTAGTTGACGAAGGATTTGGTATTAATGTGACATCTTTATGGCTTATCCAATAACTTGGTTATAACAAAGATCATCTCAAGAAAACTCATCTTACCTATTATGGTTTTGATAAAACAAATCAAAAGCCACTTGGTTTTATTTGGATTCTATTATCCAGCAGACCTAAGACCATTAGAACTAAGCTTATGGTCCTTGACTTACCATTATCTTATCATATACTACTTGGTCACCCTTGGACTCATAGAATGAGGGACATTGCTTCTTCTGGTAGCCAATGCATTAAATTCTTACATAATGGGAACTGATACAAGCACGAAGATGATCCCAACCCATAGAATATTCAACTTCCTAATCCCAAATCTCAATATCATATTCCTTCCATTCCTAAAATCAATAGTGCTCCTTTACCTGAATTCATCAACATGAGTCCTAATTTACATGTTAGTCTTGTAAATTCTAATTATGATGAACCTAATGATTTTCAACATACTTGTAATACCACCAAACCACCTCCATATAATTCACAATGTCTTCCTCATTCTTTATTACCTAGGGATTGTATTATTTCTCTTATTGATGAGATTACTAATTTTCCCCTTCCATGTAATGTTGAGGAGACTTCTTTACCTAAAGATGCCTTCACTTACAATGATTTTGGAGTGGCCAAATTATTTCAAGATCCTCTCATCATGTCTCCTTGTACATTCAATAATATTGGGATTTCACCTTCTAAAACTCCCCTAACTCTCAAGCATGTACAATTTCTCTAACATATGATGATAATTACATAATGACCTAAGCTTAATCTTGAGACTTGGATATCCAACATTATCAAAAAACCTTAGCTAAAATTCATGATTTTAATCAAGATGTCCATACCATCTCTGTAGATCATGACTTAAATCCTGAGGGTCATGTGCATGCTATCAATTATCCACTTCTTGATATGCCTTGGTTGGTAGAGAAAATTATACCTTCTGAATCTCTAGAAATTCCAACATCTCCTTTACCACCAATTGATCCATTAATTATATATGATCCTCCTCCCATCACTAGAACCAACAACACTCCAATCCCTTCTTATCCATCTAATTCTCCTACTCCTAATATTACACTAGATGCCAAGGCAATCAATGTTTGTTAGATACATTCTAGGTATGATTGCCATGGTAATCACATTCTAGATCTCAAAGTATATGTTAAGTATTATGGTCCTCTTCTTACCTTACCTAGTGATGAATCTATTCTTAAACTAATTCATGCTCGATAACCTCACCTTCCTCGACAACATCATAAACTTGGGAATTTTAAAACCAAAACCCCTTGTTTCAACAACTTAGTTTCTAGCATTGATCCTAAAACTAATCCTATTTCTGATTTACCCAATTCTATATACCACTTTCAAAATGTCAATGTCATGCTTATCAAAGAAACTACTCACATTGAATATGTTACTCCATCTTGTCTTCAACCAATTATAGTTTGTCATGAGCTCTCACCTATTAAACATGATATTTTCAGCTTATTATTTGATAAGTATTGTAAGGGTTTCACTTGGTCTTATGAGGACATGCTTGGTATTGACCATGGCATTGTGGTGTATAACATCATTACTTATACTAATATTAAACTTGTGTATCAAAAGAAAATGAAATTTCCACCCAATATTTCCACCTTATATCACAAGGATATCATCAAATTACTTGATGCTAAATTTATCAAAATAGTGGACTATTTTGAATGGGTTTCTAACATTATTCCCATTTTTAAAAATGTCACTATGGTCAATCACATTTATATTGATTTTTGCAATCTTAACCTCATTTTTCCCAAGGAAAACTTCCCTTTACCTTAAATACATGCCATCATTGATTCCATGATTGGTTATGAAAAGTTATCTCTTATAGATGGCTTTTCAGGTTATAATCAGATTCACATTACCCCCAAGGAGCAACATAAGACCACTTTCACCATGGAATGGGGCACCTATTTCTATGTCAAAATGCCCTTTGACCTCAATGTTGAAACCAATTACTAATGAGTAATGACACATCTTCCATGATCTTATTCACAAAATTGTTGAAACTTATGTGCATGATCTCATCACTAAATCCAAAATTTGTAAAACTCATCTATCAGATCTTGTTATCATCTTTGATCATCTTCTTAAATATCAGGTTAGACTCAATAATTATAAATGTGTCTTTAGCATCACATTTGGAAAAAAAATATGATTCTTAATCTCTCTATGGCATTGATGTTGACCTAGCTAAGATTAGTGTTATCATTAACATGCCCATTCCTCGATCCATTCTTGACATTCTCACTTACTTAGGTAAACTTGGGGAAATTAAATGATTCATCCCAAAAATGGCTTATCATATCCACTTCATCAATTATCTTCTTAAGAAAGGTAATGCCTTAGAATGGATGAACCCATGTCAAAAAGCCTTTGATAACATGAAAGAGTTATTGCTTCGCCCACCCACATTTTATCCTCCTTTTAATGATCAACAATTTATTCTATACACTTCTTCCACACCTATATCTATTAGGGAAATACTTGCCCAACATAATGGTACTAGAAGAGATTATGCCATTTATTACATTAGTTGAGGCCTCATAGATTATGAAACATGTTATACCAAAGTCAAACATGATTGCCTCACTATCTATTTCATAGATAAAAAGCTTTGCCACTACATGTTTTACCAAACTACTTATGTCATCATTCATTCTAACCCCCTTCATCACTTATTCTCCAAATCCTTTCTTCTCAAAGATATAATTAGCAAATGGATGATCCTCATTATGAAATTTGATCTTCGTATCATCACTCAAAAAGTTGTCAAAGGGAAAGTCATAGCTGATCAACTTGCCACAACTCCCATTCCAACTACTTCTCCCCTTCAAGATAGTCTTCTAGATGATAATATCTTCTATATTTAAGGTCTTAATCAAGTTGTTTCTATTAAAGATTATTTTGGTAACTTTACCACTGATCTTGAAGCAAATAATCTTGATGAATCCTTTATTCCTTAAGTTACTACTAAACCTAAATTAGTTATTAAAGAGCTTCATAAAATTAATGTAGACTTACATGAGGATACTTGGACCCTTCACTTTGATGGTGTTAAATGCCTTCGAGGAGTTAGGGTAGGTTGCATTCTTACAATTCCTCTTGGTAAAATCATACCTTTAGTTTTTCACTTCACCTTTGATGTCACCAACAATATGGTTGAATATTAATCTCTAATATTAGGCATGAGAGTTGCTCTTTATTTAGACATTCAATACCTACATGCTTTAGGTGATTCTTAGCTTATTTTCCACCAAGTAAAAAATGATTACCAATGTAAAAGTGAAAATCTAATTACCTATCATAAAATTACAACCACTCTTGCTAAGCATTTCATCTCTTTCACTATTGATCCTATCCCTCTATATTAAAATTTCATTATCAATTCCCTCACTTCCTCAACATCTCTCTTTTATCCATACCAAGTTCTTTTCAATCTTAATTTTCTTATCCAAATAAGAAAATCTCCATCTTCAATTCAACCACCATATTTGCTTATCTACCATATTGAGGTTGTCACCATTTGACAAAGCCCATGGTATAAAGACATTATTCAATTTCTTGAAAATCAAACCTATCCTCCTAACTTAGACTCGTATGTAAAGAAATGCATTTATAAACAAGATTTCAAAAATGTATTTCAATAAAACATCCTTTATTATCATAATGTTGAAGGTACCTTGATCTATTGTGTTATGGAAGATGAATTCCATCCTTTTTTTGAACAAGCACATGGGAGCATTTATGGTGGACACTGTAGTGGATATACTAAAACATGTAAATGCTTACATATGGGTTACATTTGGCCTAATATTGAAAAGGATACAATTAAATTCTCTAAAACAAATTATCCTTACCAACTTCATGATGATCTAATTCATTCACCTCTAATGGAGCTTTAAACTATAAAATATCCTTGACCATTTTCCATGTGGGGATTAGATCTCATCAGTAAATTACCTTGCTCCCAAGATGGACATGCCTTTATCATCACTGCTACCAAATATTTTACCAAATGGGTTAAAGCCATTCCCCTTATTAATGTCACTGGTAACACCATTACCAAATTTATCCTTAATAAAATCATTTAAATTTTTTTGTGTTGCCCATACTATCATCTCAGATAATGGTGGTAACTTCAAAAACAAAGACATGAAATAGCTTTTTGCTAAATTTAAGATCAATCACAAATTTTATTCACCTTATCATCCATAATGCAATGGTTAAGTTAAGGCTACTAATAAAATTCTTAACAAAATTCTAAAAAATACAATTCATGAAACCTGTATGGATTGGCACATTCATCTTTATCCTACTCTTTGGGCCTATCAAAATAGCATACATACTATCATTGGGGAAACACCATTCTCTTTAGTCTATGGTTCTAAGTCAATTCTTCATTTAGAAGTTGGGTTCCCTTCTCTTTGTATATCTCTTCATGGTATCATTCCTGATGAAGAATTACATAATGTTCACTTTCATGCTCTTGGTCTCTTTGATGAACACTGTCTTTCTGTCTTATAACACATCCACCAATACAAGGCTCATATTACCAAATAACATAACAAATATGTTAAAATTTGCACATTTAATTTTGGTGATCTATCCTTAAATTAGACTACACCCATGATAAATAAGGTAAGTACATCCTAAAATGGTAGGGTCCTTATTTATTCAAATATATTCTTGGTCCAAGCACATATCACCTTCAAACCAATGAAGGCCATATTTTCAAAGAGCCCACCAATACACAATTCCTTAAAAATTACTTTGCCTATTTTTTTTTATTTTCATGCTTTCTATCTACATCTATGGTGGGATCCCTATGTATTCAAAGATATTCTTGGTCCAAGTACTTATCACCTTCAAACCAATGAAGGTCATATTTTCAAAGAGCCCACCAATGCATAATTCCTTAAAAATTACTTTACCTAAAATTTCCTTATTTTCATGCTTTTTATCTACATCTATCTAACACATTTTTCAAGGTACTTACACTAGTCTTTTTCTCTGTAGCAGTTCTATCTTTTCATAAACCTTTAGTCCTTCCTTTTTGGTCTTTTGGTTTCCCCTTTCTCTCATGTGTTACATTGTAAAACTATGGATAGGACCTGGTATTCCTCATGATGTACCATAGTCTTATTTATTTCATACTCTTTTTACACACCTTTTTTCATCCCTTGGATTTTTATTTTGTGAATTTCATTGTAAAATCATGGATAGGACCTAGTATTCCTCATAAAATACCATCTTTTTGCTTACCTCATTTGTTTTTCCATATTTTTTGGCCCCCTCATGGGTTTTTATTTTATGAGTTATAGTGAAAGACCATGGATAGGACCTAGACTTCCTCATAAAATTACCATCTTTTTATTCATTTTATAGAATGTGTTTTTTATCCTTGTTCTTAGCTTTAGCTTTTGCTTCTTTGATCGATGAAATTCGCATAATAATCTATCCTGGTATGTTTTCCTCCACATTCCTTATTCTTATGATAAGAAATCACACTTTACTATCATTGTATCCATTTTTTCCCTCTATCACATTTTTTGTTGTTTGAAGTAATTCAAATTGTTTCATATGTCATTCCTCTTGATTTCCATTCCTTTCACTCCAAATTATATAAAACAATGTCAAAGTAAAGATAGCACTTTTATTTTACCTAAATTTATGAGACTTTTAAACCCCATGCTATTTTAAGTTCTCTCTCTTAGAAACCAAGTCCTAAGTAATTAAATGAAAGTCGTCTTTACCACTCATGTTTGGTTTTCCAAATCTGTATGGAGGAGGAATAGAAAAATCCATCAATAAAATTAAAAGCCAAATCATTTGAAACAAAAGGCAAAGATATACAAAAGGAAACATACATATCTAAAAATTTAAAAGCACACCAAAAGCTGTGATTCCAAGCACATATCTTATAACTAATCAAAGCTCAAACTCCATAGTTGGCCTCAACTAGATTTGAGGTCCATTGGGATGCAGTAAGCTAGTAGATTGGAATAGGAAAATTCAAAAAACTATATGGTGCTACCTACTTTCTCATATAAGTACCCAATATTTATAGTAGATCGATGGATCCATAAGGGGCCTTGAGGAATGGGGAACATGTTGTGAGAAGGTAGGTCCATTTTACTTTTCATGCATATAACCTTCATGGGATGATTTATATACTACATTTGTTGACGTAAAACTTGTGTAGCTAAGATAAGTTCTTTAGAGTCCTTAAGGTTGAAAGTCCTCATGTTTTGACAAACCTAATTTGAGTGTCTTGACTTCTATAAAGAGTTCCTCTACTTTAGTTTTTCCTTCATTTTCCCCTCCACCCATTTCATTTCCCACCTTGAAAGGAAAATGATGATTCTAAATTTTTTTCCCTCTTCTCTATATTCCCTTCTTCACCTATTAAAAACATGCTATCACTCTTTTGTTTTAGTTTTATCTATCCTTAGATCAAAAAAACATGTTTGAATAACTCTGAATTACTTTCTTTATACCATGGATTTACCTTTCTTCACATAATTCATTTTCTTTTACAATTTGTCATTTTTTTTATTACACTTCTATTATGGACACCTGAGTTTATACCCTTTTTCCATTTTTGAGTGAGGTTGGCTTGTTAATTCTCACTCATCAATGTTGGTTTCCCTTTTATACACCATTTTCCATTTTTGAGTGAGATAAGGATTATTATTTCTCACTCATCAATGTTGTTTTACCATTTTATTTTTGTCTTTTACATTGATATTTTTATTACAATACTTTTTGTCATGTATCCTTGGTTTGACTTGGTGATTTTTCCTTTCTTACTCAAGGTTTAATTGTTTGAGTTTTTCTATATTTAGTAGCCTTGGATTTTGGGTTACCCAATTTACTCTTATTTTGACTTGGTCATTTGGTATAACATAGCACTTATCACCCCATCTTAACAAATTCCCAAGTATGTCTTGTCCTCATAGCACTAGTTATCTTGGCTTTCCTATGTTTTTTCTCTCTATAGTTTTATATTGGGTTTGTTGAAAGTAGTCTCCGCACCCTCCAAAATCAAAACTAACAACATAGTATATAACCATCTAGTGATAAAGGTAATTCAAGATATTCATCACATTTACTTTTTAGTTATTTCCATTTCCATCATTTACTTTCAGTTATTTTATGCTTTATAATAATGCAACTTATTTTTAGTTCAGTGTTATGTGTTCTTATGTTCTTTCTTGAAGCACCATCCCCTATTGCACCTTAGTGACACGTGATGAGATTCGAGTGGATCATATGTATACACATAATATTTATAAATTTTATCAAATAATCATGATTTACATTTTGCAAGAACCCATTGAGACTGAATCTCTTTGAGTGCATACCTTAAGGGGTGCACTAAGAAAGTGGTAGATAGACCATTAGTGCTTCATAGGTTATTTTCCCTTATTGCCACATTATTACAAATCCAACTAGATCCTAAAACCATTACCTAAGCTATTACTCCTCTTTTGCACACTCTTCTAGTCTTTTCCCACTTCCCATCCTTTTTTCCATCACCTTAATCCCCTTTTGTCAGTTAGTTGTGCTAGGTTTACTGGGTCAACCCTGTATAGTTTTAGTTTATTTTCACTTAGTAATTAGTTTGGCCTTTGGCCAAACCTAGCTCATGACCTAGTGAATAATTAACTGAAATTATGCTAGGTCAATTGGGTTGACCCTATCAACCAAGATTTTTGGAAGGGTTTAGGGTCAAATTTTCTTATATATAAAAGATAATTTCATCATTATTTTAATATGAAATCAAGAATTATTGTTCACTCGTGCTTCTTTACAATCTATTCTTCCACCATTCTACTTGAGGAGTCTTAGCATAGGATTTCTACTTAGATAATCTAGTCTTGTTGATAATTTGGATGATTTCGCCTTTCTTAGTTACCTTTATAAACCATAATAGCCTCTTGCAAAGCCCCATTAGCCAAGGGAGAGATTAAGTCTCAACAAGTTCACATATAGGTAAGTATTCTCTAACTTTGCTCCTCTCTTTAGTAGATAGAAGTAACATAAGTATTGGCTTTGAATAATATTACTCTTCATATTCCATGTATTAAGGTCTTACTCATATTTAGCTTAATTGATATTATTCTATACATGTTTTTATTGTTTATTAACCTCTCATATTGTGCCACAAGATTTGGTGAGCACTAGATTATATTTACTTTACTTGTTATTAGTTTAGGTGAAATATCAAAAATCAAGACCCCCTTAGGGTTATTTCAATATTATATTAGATGGGATGCTTTGAAACCCTCCCTAGCATTATGTATTACAGTAACAGATCCCTTGATCGAGTCTAGCAGATCCCCATATTGGTCATGTTCCCACTTAACAAATGTGTCCCCAATTAGAAGTGTATGGTATGATCTATCTCCAAAAAAGGATTGATTTATATACATGATGTATTTTTGATTACGTACACACCTTTCATGATATGGAGCTTATCCCAAATGTAAAGTGTGTTGTACACACTAATGTATGTCTTTCCTTTACTCTAGTAATTTCATTTATAAATAAAATGGGAGCAAATATAATCATTTAGATGAGGTCATGATTAATTGATAATGTTTGTTTTGACTCAATCTCACTTTAATTGACTTGAGAACTTGACCTAGATTTATTTCACATCTTAATTTAAATTATCATTTTACACATACAAGAATGTTATAAACTATTAATAACCCTTATAAGCATATGTAGGGGCATGTCCTTTCTTCACCATCATTTCTTATTTTGTGCTCTATCTCACTTATTTCTTGCTTTTTATCAAGACTCTCACATGTTGTAGTTGTTTTGGTCTTTCTTCTAGGTTTCCTAAAGCCTCTTTTCTTATAGGGAACCAAGTTCCTCCATTCACCTTTTCCTCCTCTAGTATAGTTGGAAGATTTTTAAGTCTCTTGGTTTTTTTTAGTTACATTACCTTTCATTTCACTTTAAGGTTAACCCATAGTTGTCCCATGTTTCAAAATGATTACATGGTGATACAACTTGCTTCAGCGCTTGAGTTTCATGCTTTAATAATGGCAAAACCTGCAACCTACAAATTCAACAATATCCACTCTTATGCATAATTCCAATTTTATCAACATCTCCTCCTTGCCCTAGAAATAACCATAATGTCTTTTCTAACTTCACAATCACTCTATTATACTTAGTTTTGAAGGAATTCAATTGTATCATAGCTTTTAGTTCATCAATTCACCATTCATTCTTATCACTCAAATATTTAAGCAAGGTAAAGAATAAAATGGCTTCAACCATCTTATTTATAGGCCATGTGAGGGGATTTACCTCCATTAATTCTCCCCCCTTATCACTTCTAGTCATTAATGCATATTTTTTAATGACTTTCATACTTAAAATCTTGTAGAAAACATTTAGTGCCTTAACCAATTTGTCCCATCATTCCACTTACATGTTTATTACCTTGACTTACCTTATCACATTAATTGTCCATCCCTTACCATGACTTTCTTAGAAGTGGATGATAATTGTTTCCCACCTTTCTAATGAAGTGGAAGACAACTATCACCCAAAAGGTGGGAACCTTTCAAAATTATTTTAGGGTACATTAAATGACTCATGCACCCTTAATCACTTATGTACCTTAGATGACTCTTTCACGTTATGGTCCTTTCATGCCATCTTGTCTTATGTCTTATATTAATATCCATGATGCCTTACCCCACACTAAAAGGGTTCAAAGTCCTCCACAAACATAAAAACATAAACTCAAAATTACATTAAAGATTCACACACTTCAAAGGCTACATTTTTTATTGAAAGCAATAAATTCTAACCTAATGTCCTTAAGCCTTATTGATTACAAAATTTAAATTAAATATAATCATAATATTACCATAATTGAATCCCATTATAGTGTCCTAGGAGGAACTAACCATCCATTCACTTTAATTGATAAGCTCTAGTAGGTTTAATGCTATGTATTATGAATGGACCATCCCAATAGACTCAAAGCTTCCTAGGGTGGAATGTGAACTTAGAGTCATATAATATAACTTTCATGCCTAGATAAAATAATTTATGCTTTAGATGGTGATCATGCCATGCTTTTTATTTATGTTTCTCAACATCCTAACTCTAGTGGGTGAGGAACTGAGCCTCATCTAGTTTTGTCAAATCATTGAGCCTAATTGTCAAAAAGGATTCATCATCTAGGTTTCCCACACATGTTATCCAAAGAAACGGAACCAAGAACTCCATTTTCATGACTACTTCTTTGCCATATACTAGGTTGAATGGTGTAATTTTGTTGAGGCACTTGTACATAGTTCAATAGGCCCATAATACTGAAGATATTTTATCATCCAAAATAGTCTAATTGACATTGTAAACTTATGTCAATACGGTACTAAATATATTATTAAAGGATTTAGCTATTCCATTTGCCTATAGGTGGTATGGTGTCATCTTATGGTGTGTAAACATGAACTTGGATAATAAGATGTGAATCATCTCATTCAAGAAGTGGGTGCCATGATCACTAGTAAAGCTTGGAGGACATCTAAATCATGTTATAATGTTCTCCCAAATGAATGACATGGTAATTGTTGTATTAAAATATTTTTTTGGCATTGTTTCAGCCTAATGCATGAGGTAATCAATTTATGTAATGATGTACTGAGAGCCCATTCATCATCTTTCTAAACTGATAAGCCCCATAAAGTCAATAACCCATTTTTTGAATGGTTCTTGTGAAGGAATAGGGAGAAATGACATAACATATCTTCTATTTGGTTTTCTTATGTGCTAGCAGACATCACATTACCTAATATAAGTATTTGCATCTTTCAATAAAGTTGGCCACCAGAGTCTAGTGAGCAACACCTTGCACATGGTAGCCTCTCTAGCATAATGTATTCTAGCAATACCTTTGTATACTTCTCATAACACCTTAGGGTAATCATATTGCATCACATAGTGGTGAATCACCTCATCATGATCCATTTTGTATAGATCTCTTGCTATGAGTTGATAAGGTATGGCACAAACTACAAGTTGTTTTTTCTCTTATGAAGCAAGGGAGTCAAGTGCATAAATAGTGTTGAGGAATGCTATAATATCCTCTAGCTTTTTAGGTACCTGAGTAACTCAACAAATCTATACATTAGGAAGATCATCTTATATAGCATGTGGGGGTTCTCGATTATCAATTTATGATAAATGATTAGGTTTATATTTGGTCTTTATAGGCTTTATTACTATGAAAAAATAGAATTCTTAGAAGAGTACAATCCAACAACAAATCCTTCCATGTAGTATTGGCTTGTTGACAAGATAATTCAAGGCCTGATGGTCTATATATAATATAAATGGAGTGGCTAATAGGTACTACCTAAACTTTTTTAGAGCATAAACCATAGACAAAGCTTTGTGCTTGGTGGTGGTATAGTTTTGTTCTACCAATATCAACTTCCTACTAGCAAATTAAATTGGGTGATCCAAGTTTCCTTCACTTAGTTATGTGAGTATCACATCGATTGCCATCCCAGATGCATCAACATGGACATAAAAAGGCTTTTTCCAATCAAGGAACTGCAAGATAAACATAGTAACTAACCTTTCTTTAAATGTTTCAAAGGATACTATGTAATAATTATTCCACATAAATTATTCATTATGATTTATAAACTCTTTCAAGGGTATGACAATATTGGCATAACCCCAAATGAACTTTCTATAGTATCCCATGTGTTCTAGGAAGGCACACACCTCACACTAAGTATTGGGAACTAGTAGATAGAGAATAATAGAGACCTTAGTTGGATCCATTAGGAGTCCCTCTTTATATATGATATACTCAAGAAGTACACCAAAAGGTGTCATAAATAGGCACTTATTCAAATTTAGGGAAATTTTCAACACTCAAGCATGAGTCTTAGATTGACACAAAGGTCTTTAATCAAATTTTATACCATCTAATTGTCTAAGTAGACTTAAAGAAACTTATGGATAAAATATTTGAAAGCCTCAACTATTACTCAAGAGAACATCATTAGGGCATTTTTCAATCTGAAGGGAATGACAGTATATGAAAAATATCCCCATTATATAGAAAATTAGTCTTGGGTTGGTCTTCCTTAGCTATCTAGACTTGGTGGTACCTCAAGAACCTATTTTTCAAAGAGTATACTTCACAACCAACAATGCCTTCTAGGATTTACTTTGTGAAAGGCATTGGGAAAGGATCTATCACATATGACACATTTAAGACATGATGATCCATATAGATATGGATACACCCATCCTTCTTGATATTTATTACCATGGGACTCACTAATTTAGATTCATCAATGGGAGTAATTACTCTGGCATGAAGCATGTTATTTATCAATGGGGTGAGTGTTATTAATCATCTTTATGTTCATCTTCCTTAGATAAGGGTGAACCCATTTAATTTATCTATAATTCCTTATAAATAAATCTTGAAACTCTTTTATCAACTCAAAAATCTATAAGATCTCTATATCAATCTAGTAATTTCCAACTGTAGCCATCTTAAGCTCTTGCTTTGTGTCAATGTTAAGTTGAATAGCTTAGATGGCCCATGATAAGGGATATCCATTGGAGAACTTATGTCAAAAATAGTTATGAATTAGTATTGGTAGGGACATCTAGGTGGTTTCTCAAGGGGTCAAGTGAAGTAGATCCTTCACCTTTATCTACCTAGAAGACTAGTTTTTGCTTGCCCATGTAGATCTCTTCTCATCATTCTTTATCAGGAACCTTAGTAGCTAAAAAAGTTAATTAAGTAGGAGGCTTAGTGAATAAGTGAAAGGGTTATTTAGGTTCCTAATGAATATGTCTTAGGTGATCTTTGATAGGACTAGGATCCCCAATAATTTCTTCCTACATGGCTTGAAGGGTGAAGCACAAGTCCATCCTTAGGGAAGAGTAAGAAAGTGTTGAAGTAATGTTATCTTTTAGTAATCTATAGAAACTAGTACACATGTGACTTTATTTTTGAATGTACCAAGCCTATGCCTAAGTGAAAAAATTCACATAGAATTCATGGACCCAAAGGTACTAAAGTAATAATGTTTCCTCAGCTCACTATAGTGTCTCACAAGCCACAAAGTGAGGTTCAGGTGCTTTCACACCATTATAACTTAGTGTCCCTCTAATAATATTATTGTGGTGAAATTTGTGATGTAGAACAACTCACACTTGATCCCAATACAAAAGGCACTCTTTATGAGTATACCACTATCTCATAGTGGTTCCATAGATATGTGATCTAAAGATCTCATCTGATCATTCTTGGTATCATAGAACTCTTTGAGGTATTGGAAAAAGTCACACACCTCCATTTATCATTGGAACCTTGAAAATTCATCAATTATCTCTAGTAGTGATCCTTTTAGTGGCTCTGTCATTACTATACCCATGAGGTGCACAAATTTGCGTTGTTTAGGAAGCTGGCATAGAATGCTTTCTCTTATATTTATGGTGCTTCACAACCTTATGGTGAGATCATAGTCTCCATGGGCCCAAAAAATGAAATAATTACTTGCATTATTTGAGATAGACTAGTTTTCTATTCATTAGAGAATACCATCTGGTATTAGATCATGTTATTCATCATTTTGAGTAGTCACATTATATAAGTTTATGTCTTCATCAATGCTCATGGGCTTGATATAGGGAGGTCCTTATGATTGGTCTAAAGGTATTACTACATGTTGATTACTATTATCAAAGCTAATGTATCAATTTTTAAAGCTCAAATCTACATGATTCTCATAGCACCAAATCCTTCCCAATAAGGATAGATAGTCATCAGCTTCTACCAACTCCAAAACCTCAAAATTTACTTTAAAAGGAACATCAATTATGTCAATAATGACATCCTTGAGGACCCTAATAGGATGCACTCAAGTCTTATTTGCCATTAAAAAACATGAGGAGAGGGCTTTAGGGCTAGACTAGACATTTTTTCCAAGCATCTTTAGTGAAAACATTAACTTACATGCCAATATCTACTAGAGTACGCTGGATTACCCATCTATTAATAACACCATTAACTAATATCTCTCCATCTTTTGGGGAAGAAGAACTAGGAATTTCCTAACATTGAGAATGATTTAAATAATTATCTTCACTTTGTCAACTAAGGTGAGATTGGACTTCATTTGGTAGTCAGATTTGTCCTTTAAGCTACGTGTTGAGATATGGAATGATGACTTCATTGAGCATACATTTTCATAAATCCTAAAAATTATCCTACACCACTAGAGGTTTGGCTTCCCTTTGCACTATGATTCACTATGTGACATCATTTTCCTTGAGGTATTTAATCTCACCTTAGAGCTCTCTCAAAAGTACCATTGTATCTTGAAGGACAACCTTTTGTTATTATGCATTAGGGTACTTCCTTGCCTATGGTTTTTCTCAATTTACCTTTTCAATTGGGTTAGTTTTGGATTGAGTTTGACCCCCATTATGAGTGGTGATATTTACTTTCTACACTATGGGGATGGTTAATCATACATGCCATTATGGTTTGTCTATGTGAATCATGCTAGCGCCCTTTTAATTATGGTCCTTAGTGATGGTTTCATATAGATCAAAATACTCTTATAATTGATGGTCTTTTTCAAAAAATGCATAGGTTGGGTACTTTAGCCAATCCCTTTGATAGTGGTTTGGTGAACCACATTTGTAATAGGTTCTTGGTGGAAACTAACCATCACCTCATCTTCACCCTATCCCTTGCCCATGGTATCCACCATTGTCTTTAATATTGGTGATCAAGGTTTGGTGCATGATATGCACTTGATTTTTATGAATATAAATAATCAATCAACAATCATTGGTGACATTTGTGTAGGCATCAAAAATATTACAATACTTAGATACCTTAGTGTTTGCATCCCATTACAAAAGTTGACAAGAACTAACATCATGTTTCTCATGATATATCTTATAGGTTTGTTTCAGTATTGTGGATGTTCTTGAATGGGTAATTGTTCCTTATATGCCCTTCAATCTCATAGTCAGTACACCAGACATCATTACATGTCTTATGTGTATTATTTTCCATGAACTTCTCAAGTTGTGATTATATGGATGTTATATGTGCCTCTGTAAAGGGACTAATCCTAGTATCCATACTTCTAACCACTTTAGCATAGAGGGTAGCTTCCAAAGCCTCAAACGTTGTTGTGAAGGTTATTTGTGACAAGGTCTATTGAAAAGGTAGAAATAATCCTCCCACAAACTATTGTGTGTGTTAAGCAAGATTGATTTCAAATGACAACTTAGAAATCAAGGTTTTGAATCATGAATCATATTTATCTACACTCTCTATAAGTCTTTTCTTTATGTCTTTTAGTGCTGCTATACTTTGATGCTCAAACTTTAGAATGATAAATTCCTACAAGAAGGCTACTTTGAGCTAGTCATATTTAATCACTACTTATTGATGGTAAAATTTGTGATGCTATTTATGTGCAAACTCTAAAAGTATGGTTTCAAACTACATTTCCTTTTGTTTAGAAGATATGATGCCACACGCTCTCTAAATTAATTCAAACTTATGAACATGCTCAACTACTTTCTCTACCCCATCATATTAAAGTAAATGTAATGTCATCTCATAGTAGACCATAGTGGTTTATGGTTGAGTAGGTGGTTTTTGGGAAGATCTAGCTCTAGTTCCAATAGGGGGTCTGCATCCTCTATCACATCCTCCTAATCCTCCTTTAACACCTCTAATAGTAGTGCCCATGGAAAGAGGTATGGTAGAGGATTAATTTCCTAATTTTGGGCCTATATTTTGGCCTTAAGGTATAGATTCACTAGGTATCCCAAGATGTGCCATAGAATTCCCTTGAAGAGGGAAAGATGATGTAGATTCTAGATTATCACCTAATGGCCTAGTTTTAGTCTCCTTTACTTGTTTAGTTTCTAACTTTGTACTATTTATATCCAAATTCTATATATGTATTTTATCTGACTCAAAGGCATGAATATGTACTATGGTGGGAGAGCCTAGTTGATTCATACTTGGTTCTTCATCTCCTATAGTCCAACTCATTTCTCCTTTAAAGTATAAAAGTGGCAAAGGATGTGACTCAAAAGTAATAGGTTCCTCATGCATGTCCACCTCCTTACAACTCTTGAAAGTACTCCTTGAGGTTTCTTGATCTCTTCCCATACTACTAACTCCCATGATCCTCTATTGAGATTCATCATACTTATATTTTTATAACGCTCACTCACTTGCTACCATGATGAACCCACAATCCTCAATCAACCATTAGTCACCCATTCTAAATGTGTGGCTCATGTATAAGAGATTTTATCTCTCCATGGGTAGAGTTTCCAATCCAATATCAATAAGTAGCATCTTAATTTTGAAAGAAAATAATGACAGATAACATCCCCTCTATTCTCATAGAAATTATAACTTCACCTCCTCTAGACATATATAGGTGGTCACTACGTACTCTAAAATTTAGATATTTCAAACACCTCTCCGCCAATAGTTAACTGTTCGTGTCCAAGGAAATCCAAGTCATGCTAAACTCCTATGCCATTCAAGAATCCATGATTTCCTTCATCCAAGATTTTGACATCATTCATGAGCTTATGCTAAGATCCAAGAATGCAAGAGAACTAAGACTTCAAAAAAGAAAGTCTAATATAAAAAGCTATAGATATTTTGCTCTACCCACTATCATTCAAAATTTCTTGGTTCAAGATATGGAACCATAAATTTGTCCTTGATTTTGCAACCCATTCTTCAATATTATCTAATGTAATGCACTCAAAAATTTCCCATGATTATACTTTAAATTTCTTCAGGTCCTGGCAATAAAGCCAAAATATTGAGTTCTTTTAGTTATTTCTACTACAGTGCTAAAGCTTCTTCTCAAGAGGCTAGCACATTGGCCCTATCACATGAGAGGAAAGTCTTGTGTGCTCACCTGAAGTGTATAGTTAAATACTAGTTCTGAAAAGACTTTGAAGCACAATTTTGTGTGCTTGCTCATATTTAATAACATAGTTTCTTAAAGGTTACTCAATACTGTAATATACCACTATTTTTCATATTGTTCCAGATTTAACTACCAATGAAACTAGAATCATCACTACCATTTAACAATAGAAATAAAATAAAAATATACCCATCAATTTGAATAAATACATATCCATCTTTTAACACTTAGAATGATTTGTAACACAATATGGCTAAACGCTAGTTTTTCATTAATAACTTACTAAATTATAAGACAAAGGTTTGATATCTATTCTCTAAATTAAAACATACAAACCATCACAAATGATTACAAGAGGGTTTTTTATGTTTGATTTTTCCTAACCAAGTGTCAAGATTCTAGTTATCATAGACAAATGGCACATAGACTCCTAAGAAGGTAAGAGTTGTGGCTCTTATAACTAGTTATTCCTATAGAATCAAGCCTCTATACCCATAAATACTTGATCTATGGTATATTATGGTGGACAAATATTTCATTACTTATGTGTTGGTATAGAACCTCTAATCACTAGGGTTGAAATGTCCTACTAGAGTTCTGCTAACTGCTCCTACATCCCTTGCATTTTGCTTTCCTTGTGCTCCCCTAGTCTTCCACTTATTGTTATGAGTCCTTTGTTCCTAGGTCCCTCATGACACATTATTCCTTTATTGGGTCCTCTCATGATAGGTCTTCTATGTCATTGTCCTTCTACATCCATCACTTTCTATGCCAATCATCTATGTGTCATGGTCCTTCTATGTTGTGTCAGTAAATTACATCAAAATGGATAATTGTCCTTTCACACTGTGTGTCAAAAGTGGAACAATACTTATACAAAATTTAGGGTTTGACATTGAAAAGATCTTTGTAAGTTGGCTTGTGATGATTATTGACCTTAGTGGTGTTAACATATTGAAAATTGTTGTAGTATTTGTCATAATTGACATCAAGATCAGAAACATCCTTGGTAGTTTTTTAATTATTAGTTGTGGAAAAATATTTTTGGTTATTGGAATAAGCTTTAGAAACCTATTATATTTTATAATTAGTATTTTACTCTTCATGATAAAGGTTGATCATGGTTTCATGATTAAAGGAATCTCCAAGCATGTAGGATACATCAAATTTAGTAAGCCCTCCACAATATTCATGGGAATGACGAATGTCGGCATGGAACCAAAAAAATTGATTAGGGTCATACCACTTAGGAGGATTATTAAGATAAGTGAAGGGTTTAGAGGGTGGTAAGAATTTTTTTATTTATTTCACAATGAGTGGTATGTGAGAAGATGAGGGAATGTTAGATTTAGAAAATCCTGGTTTGGCTGGTAGAGTATTGTTGGTGATAACATTAGTAGAAGTTTTAAAATATCATTTAAAGAATTTAAGATTAGGTTCAAATTTATTTAGGAGAAATTATTGATGTTAATCTTGGTCAAGTGCTTCAAAGTGATCGGGGAGCAAAAGTTTGAATCTTATATTGAAGAGGAGTTAAAGTAGAGATAAAGAGTTTTAAAAATTTGTCGTTAGTCATATTATGATCAGCTTTATGGGCTAGATATTTCCATCATTTAATAAAATCATGAGATAATTTAGTGGGAGATTACTTAGCATTTATGAAATGATTAAGATAATTTTTGGGAAGATCATTATGTTGAAACTCTTTAACTAAAGGATTAACTAGATCCTCAAGTTTTCAAAAGGAGGGTTTAAAAATATGGTTTTACCAATCTAATAAATCACTAGTGAAGGTCTTAATTAATATTTTAATTATGGTGAAAGTATTAGTTTGGATTCACTCTTTGTAAATATTACCAAAAGCTTAGATAAAGGAGGCAAGTTATCTAGTCCCATCATACTTGATAGTTAGAGATATGTTACCAATATCAATAAACACAATGAAATGAGGTAAATGCTCATTTTGGATATTTTAAAGAATTTTTTTATTCATTATAGGTTGAGGAATAACATTTTCTAAGGCATCTGTAAGAAGTGAAGGAATGAAATTTGGATTCACTTGAAGATGGATAGATAGAGTTTGATTAGCCATATTGATCAAATAAAATTGTAGTTGCATCATTTGAGAGGTTTAATAATTTTTCATTACGTAATTTTTTTGTAGGACTTGTGGAAGAAGTTGAGTCATTTCAATTGGTAGATTGGTGTTTGTAGGAGCACTCCCCTAAATAGTAGTAGGGGGAGGGTTATTAGAGGATGGATTATTACTTAGACTTGTATCAATTACTCCCATATTATTTTGAAGGGTTTGAAGATGAGAATTGTCTTGATAGGTTTTAAAAATATCAAATCCACCTACTTCATCTTGAGGTGTGATTTTCACCACTTTACAAGTCACAGATGAAGGAAGGGAAGAGGTATTCCAAGAGTGACAATTCTCTTGGAAGGAAAAGAGAGGGAGAAATGAACATCCCATATAGTATTATATGGATTTAGGTTGTCCAAGAAGATTTTGATAGGGGACTTCATTTTAAATTGAGAGAAATGAACAAAATGTTAAGGAAGAAAAATAGAGAACTGAGTCAGATAGACAGGGTAGGTAGTAAGAGTAAAGAATTGACTAGGTTAACCTAGTATTGTAAACTAGGGGAAAAAATCTTGATAAGAGTAAAGATTTGACTAGGTCAACCTAGTACTAATATCTAACTGGTAAAAGAAATATAGGATCAATTAGGTCAACCGAGTATTACAATCAAGGAAAAAAAAGTCTATAAGAGATTGTCTCAAATAAAATGATAGTGTATTGAAAGAAAGGAAATTTTTTACAATGTACTTTAAATCAAAAAATGAAAGTAAACACACAATCAATTGGGTCAATGAGCATGATCCAATTTAGGAACACAACACAGAACCTTACATCAATGTTGGCCAATGTGAGTTTTTGCAATACAACATATAAATATCAAAGAGTAAGTAGTCAACTTGAAAATATAATGCTAACTAACTGGTCATCCTAAATGTTTTTAGATTATTATGTATTATTTTAAGTGTGATAGGAATGTTGGCTGAAAGTAAAGAACTAGAAAGCAACCTATGGATGGTTTCAAGATGTTTAGGCTAAAAGGGATCTATGTTGGTAATGGTACTAACTTGGTATTTGAGCCTACCCCCTCAATTCACAATCCCAAAATGATAAGGATGTTAGGTGATTTTCCAATATATATCATTAACCACATGTTTATACTTGTCTAGAAAACCAAGTTAGCTTCCCCCTTGGTGGTGAAATCTAAGTAGCTAGGCCTTGGGTAGATAATTGTTTAAATGTGTTTTAAATTTATGTGATTTAGTAGTGTGCTCAAGAAAGAGAAAAATAGTGAAACTAAATGGTATATTGAAAAACCACCTAATTAGATTATGTGATCTATTCTAAGAATGAAAACAAGTAAAAGTGAAACTATGAAGTAATTAATATCTTATAGATGTTAATTCCAATTTGAAACAAAATATAGTGTCAGTTTAGATGATAGTGTGTGCAAACATTATAGTATAGAGTTGATAGTGTCACTACTATAATACTAAAGTAGAGGTCTTTAAGAAATGTGTGGATAGTGTTGACCTAGTCTTTTAGATAGAAGATGAAATATAGAATTAGGTTGACTAGGTCAACCTAGTTTGTTGTATGAAGGAAGTTTTAAAGACTGCAAACTATACAAAATAAAACTATAAGGAAAAACTAAAACAAAAGATAAAGAGAGTAAGGATCCTTGGTGGATTGGAAGATGCAGAGGAATGTGAAATTGTAGTTTAAGTACCTTAAATGTTACTTTCAAGTTTTACCAATTATGTTGACTAGGTCAACCTAGTTCTATAGTTCCTTATTTGTTGAAACCTATGAAGATGACTATACTAGCCTGGGTGACCTAGTATGTTTTTTGGAAGCTGTCTGGAATACTATACTAGACTAGTTGACTTAGTACATTTTTTGGAAGTTTATAAGATGACCATACCAGCCTTGTTAACTTGGCATGTTTTTTGGAAGACTGTAAGATTACTATGTTAACTTGTTTGACCCAATAGCCTATATCTGATGAAAACCTCTACAAACAAAATAGAGTCATTTTTGATGTGATTATGTGTTGAACCTATGCACAAAATTTAGAAACTATATCATACCTATGGACATAGTATCACAAACATATAAAACTAATAAATAAATTGATAGAAAATGGAAAACATGAAAGAAAACCTGCAAGGGTTAGATTCATGTCAGGTTCACAAAAATGTATGCAATCATAAATGCATCTAGACTATAAATCAATTATAGCTTGGAAAAGATATATTCTACTAACACTTATGATTGGGGATACATTAGATAATCGGTGACATGACCAATATGTGGATCTTCTAGACCCAACTAGGGGATCTCTTATAAAAACAATAATAGTAGGGAGGGTTCCAAAGCCTCTAGTCAAGTACAATCATGTAATAACCCTAACTAAGACCAATGTTTTCATATTCACTATAATAATAATAATAATAATAATAATAATAATAATAATAATAATAATAATAATAATAATAATAATAATAAAATAAAAAATAAATCTAATCTAATTCTCACCAAATCTTGTGGCACAATATAGGGGTTAATAAATAAAAGAACGTAAACATGCATAAGAGAATCTCAATTAAGCTATGTATGAGTAAGACCCTAATGCATGGAGAAGAAGAGTAACATTATTTGAAATTCATTACTTATGTTACTTCTATCTACTAAAAAGAAGAGAAAAATTAGATAATACTTACCTAAAATATGAACCCATCAAGACTCAATCTCTCCCTTAGATAAAAGGGTTTCTAAAGAGGTTGTTGTGGTTTGTAAGGATCACTAAGAAATGCCAAACCATCCAAGACTTTTTCATAAGATTAGATTCTCAAATTAAAAACCCTATGCTAAGACTCATCAAGTATAATGGTGCAAAATCAAAATTTAAAGAAGCATAAGAAAATAATAACTCTTGGTGTCTCTTTAAGTATGGTGAAATGATCTTGTATATATAGGTAGATTTAAACCCAATCCCTTCTAAAAATTTTGACTGATAGGGTCAACCCATTCGACCTAGTACTGTTATTGAATATAATTCATTAGCTCATAGGTTATGTCACCCAAAACATGACCTAGACCCTAAATGAATTTCACCAATAAGAGTGTAAGTCAACCCAATTGACATATTACTATAAACTATTGAAAGGGGTTTTAGGTTAGGAAAATAGGTAATGAGTGTGTTAAAATACTAGAAGATTATGTAAAAGAGGATTAATAACTTGGGGGAATGTTTTAGGAGTTGATTAGATTTGTAATAAGTGCCTTAATTGATAGAAATCCTGTGAAGCACCAATGGTATACCCACCCCTTTCCCAATGCACCCCCTAGGGTGTCCACTCAAAGAGATTGAGAATTGATGGATTCTTTCAAGATAGAAAACATCAGTATTTGATAAAAGTTTGAAAATATTATGTGTATACAAATGTTAGAAATGAATGAATTTATTTATGGTAATTTTCTTAGCATTTATGTGAGTGTTATTGAATTAGAATCAAACAAACATATGCATGCTCTTTTAACTAAGATTAAGTTTTAGTCAAACATGTTTGTGGGATGTGATCTTCTTGATGTGTGTTATAAATCTATATTTACTAAGGATGTATGCAAACTACTTAATAAAATTCAAGGATAAAATTATTTGATCAAATCTGTGATGAGAGAGATTAGATAGGATATTAAGAATGTGTAGTTCATTTTAGAAGTAAGTGATTTAATTTTGGTAGAAGCCAATTTCAGGAAGGAAAAATATAGTGGTGTCCATGTTTTGGATCATGAATAAGATGTGGTCATGGAAGACTATATTGATGAGCACACATCCAATGGATACAACCAAGATACCTAGAAAAGAGGCATGATAACACATAATAAGGGAAAGGGCATGGGAAATGATGTGTCATATCATACTATAGTTACTTCACAACTCTAGTCCAAGGGACTGAGGATGTTAATCCACTGTTAAAAAAATGATGGCATGCAAATTTTTTGATGATATCAATGTAGACAAAAAACTAAGGAAAAGAAGACACGATTTCAACTAATATTCATATCTCTCTCTAGGAAAACCTTTTACCTTTGGGTTCAATTGAAAAATCACATGGTTCAATTAGGTGGAAATTAGAGCCCACTCAAGGGATTCTAGTGGATCAACAATGTCTTTTATATAAGGGCAAATAACACTTGCATCATAATCTTTTGTTCAGCTATAATATAGACAAGGATACCACCCAGTTCTTGGTGTTGTGAATGTGTGGAGGAGCTACAGTTCAGGAATGCCTTCAACCTTAAAATTGGTGTATTTTAAAGAAGTAATGACAAATCAATTCATAAACCAAGTGTATTGAAGCCTTTATCCACTCTTAGTGCTTATACCATGGAATATGGAGAAGAGGTGCCAATAGTGGAAATTAACACAAGTGTACTAAATATTTCATCCATCCCTAGTTATTATACTATGTAACATGGAAAAGAGATGCCAATAGTGAAAATTATAAGGAAGGATGTAATTCATTACCAGTTAATTTTATAAAACGTAGCTATTTATAGATTAAATGGTTTTTGGCCTTCATGGTAGCTTTATATTAATGGATACATATCACATGGACATATAATTATGACATCTCATTTTGATTAAAAGTATTTTTTATTGTTTAAATTTTTGACATGGAAGCTTATCAGAGTCTTTGTGGATGATCTTTAACTTTGAAGAATCATGGGGTTGATCACACCCCATAGTTTCTAGAATTTGATCCAAATTTTCTCTTAGTTACCAAAATTTTATTTTGGGTTTGGTTACCCAATATTCATCTACATTTTTTTGTGATTTTAAGGAGAGAGGAACTCTTTTATCACTTACATCAAAAGTGATGAAGCCAAACTATGCGAAATGTTTGAAGTAAAAAAACACTACTTTAAGTGTTACAAGAGTTGCACACAAAATAATTATATAAAAACTATGATTAAAATAGGTGTAAAATATGTAATAGGAATCTTTAAAAAAAATGAACCACATAAATTCATTTATAATGTGACAAAACTTATAAATTGACTAGTTGCATGGCTATGGTTGATAAGGTTTTGACTAGCTCAAATGCCACCAAAAAAATGATCGACAAGTCAAAGGTTTTACACATGATAAGAGACACAAAAACCAAAATAGTTTTGTAATTACTATTTTTTAAAAATAAAACTTTAATAAAGTAATATGATGAAAGATTAATTGGTGGTAGTGTGTTTTGAACACTAAACCTCCACTTTGCAAGAACTTAGCAAAATAACACCCACCAACTTATATACAATATCACTTGTCCATTACATGCACTAATTTATTTTTAAAGATTATTTTATCATATTATTAAAATTAATTTTTATATATATATATATATATATATATATATATATATATATATATATATATATATTAGTTTTTTAACTTTTAGATAAAAATTAAAGGGAAATTGGTGGGATGTTTTTTTTATATGCATGGAAAATGGAATTTTTAATTAAATCAAATATGTTTTAAATATTTTTAAAAATTACTAACCTCTAAGCTTTCTTGTAGGTGACAAAAATGTAGGGAAGGAAGCAAGTGTGGGGCTAGAGAGTGATAGAGGCCTTCTGAGGCCCTTAAAACTTATGGATCACTATGAAATTACTTGTTAATGATAGATATGTTGTCAAAAAAGGATTTTTGTGATAGAATTTTTTTTTCATCCCATTAGGTCGTACAATGGTGCCCCAGTGGTTGATAAAAAAATAAAAACCTGAATATGAATCTCCCAAATAAAAGATGATTTGATATTTTGTAGAGGCCATACATGACCATCTAAGGGTCTGAAATTGTAGTTTAATATTATTTTTGATATTTTGATATTTTATAAATTCTATGTTTTTAAAACCAAATTTTAACATCAATTGATATTCAATCGATATGTTAATTTTAGAGTTTAGTTTATTTTTTGAGTTTTTAAGAGGTGCATGTGTTTACATGCAAAAATTACTAATAATACCTGTTGTTAAAAATATTAGGTCAATTTTTATTACTTTTTAGATTTACGAATTATGCATGTTAACTCTAATTTTAAGTTAAGGCTTATTTATGCATGGTTTGTAATTATTTGAATGATTCAATATGAATCAATGTAAGTTATTATTTTAGAATCTTTTCCTATTAGTTTTTTATTATCTTGATAGTATTTGGGTTCATTAATACTATTTCCACTGAGTGTGAGGATATTTTTGTCAAGTTAGATTGATGTGACATCCCATTTGTAATGCCATGAATATCATGTATGTTATGGTTAGTCAATATGACACTTTATGGTGGGATCATGAGGAGACAGTGCATAGAATAGGAGCTAATGATGAGAAGGTATGAGAGCTATCCCATGCAGTTGGACCCTAGTTGTATCTTGGTGCATCCACATTGAGAGCTGTGGGGTCCAAGGATATATATAGTGATGAGGACTATACACTCAGGGATATGCGCCCTACCTATGACTGATGTTTTCATTTGTATAAAATTTGTACCATTATAATATATATATATATATTGACTGATGTTTTCATTTGTATAAAGTTTGTATCATTATAATATATATATATAGACTAATGTTTTCATTTGTATAAAGTTTGTATCAATATATATATATATATATATATATATATATATATATATATATATATATATATATATGTATGTATGTATGTATATATATATGTATGCATATGTATGTATATATTATAATGTATATTATAATGATACAAACTTTATACAAATGAAAACATCAGTATATATATATATATATATATATATATATATATATATATATATATATATAGACACACACACACAATGCTATTCACATGTTTTATTTTGTATCAAATAGATGTATAATATATGTCTCTTTAGATTTGATTTATGTATTTAAGTTTATAATGTATGATTGGATGTTTTAAATTATGTCAAAAATATTTAAATTTAATAAGATGCCTATAATTTAGTGATAATAGAGTAATCATCATATGCAATGAAACTTAGTAGGAAATTAAAATTATCAGTTGTAATGATCATATGGTAATGGAAATACGAGTTTTTCTTTTGTCACTAATTCGTAAGTAGTTGTGGAAGTAATTAGTGAGTCTATAGATACCCATTTTGGCACCCAAATTTTGTATGTAGGTACATCCCCTCCATGTGTGCCTCTATTTAGCACATGGTCAATAAATGGTTCCTTGGTAGGATCAGTGTGAGAGTGATCAATCCTAGTAGTGGGCACACTAAGAGAAGGGCTTATACTAGTGGTCATCTCCTATGAAGTTCGATGGATGATGTGTTACTAAATAGGAATAGCATGGGATAGCTCAAACTTCTTATATGAGCCTCTAAGAGAAGTATGTGAAATATGTCTATATATGTCTTCCTATAATGCAATAAATTCATAGTTAATTAATTATATAAGCTTTTTCTCAAGAAGAAAACACTCATTATCTTAGTGCTTGCTAATACCATGGTAAGTGAAAAAGTGTTTCCCTTTTGCCTTTTCAAATTAGTGTCATGGATAATGTGAATATGGAGGAAGTGTTATCATATATTTATTTGATAGTGTGCATAATATATCATGTGGTTTAAATACCAATAAAATTGAAGAGGTTGATTTTTTGACTAGGCATATGGTCTAACTATGGGAGGTAATCTATAAGCAAGTTCATTTACTTTGTTCAATACCTTCATCATTTGTTCCTTGACATATACTATTGGTTCTAAATAATGTGTTTTAATTGATTAATTATTGTTCTAAGGTTTCTTGTTTACCTTGAAAATATGTTTTTTACCATGTTTTTTTAGTGGAGAAAAAGGTAACTCATTGTGTGTGTCTATTAAGGCATGTGCATATTTGTGCACAACCCAATATAAAGTCTTGAATGAATCAAATGTATTATGAAATGCTCTTTATTTATATGGAGAAATAAGACCCATACTAAATATAAATTTCACTTACAAATCTAAAGGTGTATAGTTTAAGTAATATAAAGTGTCTTTAAATTGAATAATATAGTTTTGCATATGCTCATTATCATTTTATGTCACCATTTATAAATATTCCAATGCTAACTTATGTAAGGTATAGCAATCAGAATTTGATAGTAATACATCTTAATTTTTTTGGAAATTTGATAAGGAATAGTTTAGGAGGCTATAAAACCAATCAAGAGCCTCTTTGGTTAAGTTGTGATGGAAAGTTTTTAGTAACAAGATTCCATTTTGGACCCAATGTCCAAAGGAGTGTATATATTGTTGTAAATGAGTAACTATGTCCACTTAACCATCAAAGAAGGAGAATTTATGGATTATAAAGTTAAAAGGATAAGGATACTCAAATAAATATCTAGAAATAAGTTGTTTTGTTAAAATATTTTCCTCAAAAATAGCCTCATGAGAAGAAAATCATAACATGAGAGTATTAACCAGATTCTATAAATATCCCATGGTAATCATGATAGTTAACATATCACAAGGAGAGGGTAAAGATTTTATTAGAGGATGTAAATTACCATAGCCATAAAACATGGGAAGGATAAAATTGTTTTCCATTTCGATAATAGGATCATTAGATGATTTTGTAACATATGGTAAGGGGGTATGCATGATTAAAAATGTAAATATACCATGTTTGATACAATGAAGGTTGATACCAATATCATTATAATGTGAAATGTTATTTAAATTTTTTTTACATATAATACAAGTAGTGGGAAAGATTTCACTTGTAAATATTTGTTCTTTTTTTGTAGAGAAAGCAAAAGAGGGAGAAAAAGAAACATTTGCAAGGTATTTTACAACATTATGAGAGGGAATAATGCAATTTTCACTTTCATTTGTATTTTTCAAATAAGGGTAAGAAGATGCCATGAAACTTTTGATTTTATTTGATTTATATAACTTTAGTTTTGAAAGAGAGGATAAAATGTACTTGGATCTTTACTTGTGTCCCCAAATAATTTATCTTTTATAAATAATTTATGACTTACACATGCACTCTAATTTTTCCATTAAATCAATATATGAGAAGATGTAGTACATGCATGTTTCTCATTACAATCTAGATAAGGAGAAGAAATTTCATTATTTTTATTTGAGTCATCCAAAGAAGGGATATAATTTTCAACATGAATATAATTTTGAAAAGAACACACACACTTGATTGACATAAACATTGTAGCATAGGATATCTTATAGGAACACTCACTTTTTTTGCCATTTTTATCAATGGAGGGGGAAGAAGAACATTCAAATATTTTAATATTTACATCATGGGAAGGAGAAAAAGAATTGTCAATTTTAGATATAGCTAAAGAATGTATGCATGTAACATTTTGACTTAAAATATTATGAATGATACCATTTTGCATATCTATTTTATCATCCTTGTAAAAGTGCTTAACAAAATGCATCATTGTTGACTCTTGAAACCCTTCATCATTAGAAAGATAAAAATTAAGAGAAATAGGTTCCTCATAGCCAAGAGAAATATCATCACACTCATAACCAATGACCATCATCATTTCCTTGTTTATTTATACTTTCATTTTCATCATTAAATCTTTTATTGTCATAATTATAAGCAAAATAAGATGTTGGTTTTTGTTTTTTTTATAGTCCATTAGATATTAATATGCAATACATTGATCATTAGTCACATTGAACAAGTGATCAAAATGATGAATCTTTTTTGTATGGCCTTTAATTAGTGATTCCATAACAATTTTAACTTTGGATAAAAATACAAAGAAAAAAACCAAAAGAACCAAAACATAGATATAAATAGACATTCCTAAACTAGGCCCATTCTAGGAAAATCAAATTTGAAAAAAATATACAATAATTTGAAAGAAATTTTGGATAAGGAGAAAACCCTACATGCAAACTAGGGCTTTAGCTCAATAAGTAGATGATGGATTCACCAAATGTTGTATGATTTTTAGAGTTCAAAATATAAATATGGAAGTAATAAAAAAATTGTATGTAACAAGATAATATTTATAACTCAATGATATATAGTAGAGTCAAGACAATTTACCCATCACACATGTACAATAAATATAATAAGTACCAAGCAACTAAGGGATAAAATAGAGAATATCTTAGTTGATATTCTGTATTGAGGTATGATAATGATCAAAAGTTGTCACATGCCTAAATTAGAATTTTATCCCATATTCATTCTAAAATTTGTCTATTTTTATCCATAAAATGATTATGTTGAATAGAAACAGTTACGTCAATGCAGGTGTTTGCCTCAAACATAGGTGTCTAATCCAAAAAACAAATAGCATTGGATCCAAATTTATACTAGGCCTTTGTTGTCACCTATATACACCCTAAATTGGTCAAAAAATCACACATATCATGTATTATCATATTCCTTTCATAGGAGACTCTGATTGGAGAATATGAGCCTTGTTCACATTAGCCATGTCTTTGTTTTACTTATCTTGGTATTATTTATTGTTTTTATCACCTCTTTGTTATCTTATTCAACTGAACTATATCTCAAGGAACCCCCAAACTTGGTCTATGTCATTCTCAGCCTATTTTTTTGAGTCCCAAACAATATAATTTTTTAAGACTACAACATACGATGCTCCTATCCTTTCTAACGATGTTGTCCAATAGTCATTTTTTTCTTACTTAATAGGTCTTAAACCCTTATTATCCCCTCCCTTAAGTTTTATTTATATTTTTTTATGTTAGCTAATGAAAATAAGGGTCCCAAATTCAAAATTAAGAGTCTCCTATATAAAGGACTTCATAAAGAATTTTATATCTAGAACTTACTATTTTAGCACATTACATAATAAAAATTAGTCAATAGTATATCTCAACATTCTACATCACACATACACATGAATTTTTGATCAAGGAAGAGCCTAGGTGAAATTCATTCTAAAATCTATTATGTGCATTAATTATGCACTTTCACTAAAGGAGAACTGCATTTGATCTGAGACCCTAGCTTGAGGGTTAATATAGGCAGTAATCAAGATAGTAGGGGTTCTGGATCTTGTGATCATTCTTCCCCTAACCTAGTTTTTCCCCCTTTTAATTTTGATGCCTTTTGTGTTTTCATGTGTTTAAATAGATATAGGGTTTTGAGATTAAAATTTACCTACAACAAGCTCTATTCACTTTCAACCTCTAAACTTCTGTACACAAGGTCACACAGACATGACAAAAAAAACCTAGAAAGCTCAAGGCCACTAGAAAACAATGGCAAAGGTAGACTGCATCACTGATGACACTCCTATCCAATAATAAAACAAAGGCTAGATCTAGATTCATGATAGTGTCCCAGTCCTAAACATCAATTTCCAACACCTAAATCATCTATTTCAGTTTATTTTTAGATAACTGTATTTCTTATCCTCATGTAAATTACTTGATAAAAATATATATTTTACCATATTAAACTATATTTTCTCAGTACTTTGGACCCCTTATTATTTAGGAACTACACACTAGTTTCCCAAAAATAATAAAACATTTGGTGAACCCGACTTACTTCAAACAAGCCTAAAACCCTAGCTACAATTAGGTTTTTTCCTTCATATTTCGTACAAAATTTTAATTTAAAATTTATAATATTTTTATATATTTTTGTAGATTTATTCTATTCAAACTATTTTTATAATTTAAATTATTGGCATAATTTTCAAATATTCTAAAACCCTAGCTCAAAACCCTAGATTTCCAAACTAGGTCCTCAAACCCCAAGCCTTCCTTGCAAATTTTAGAAAAATATTTTAAAATTTTTTCCAAATTTTTTACTTTGTCAAAAATAATTTCAAAATTTTAATATTAGTAGTTTTCTTGTGAAAAAAATTAATCTCAAATCTCTAGTTTTTGTATAACTTTTTGTGCATTTTTTCTATTCAAAAATATTTTTAGAATTTAAATTATTGGCATAATTTTCAAAAATTCTAAAACCCTAGTTCAAAACCTTAGATTTCCAAACTAGGTCCTCAAACCCAAGCCTTCCTCCCTTACAATTTTTAGAAAAATAGTTTGAATTTTTTGCAAATTGTTTACTTTGTCAAACGTAATTTCAAAATCTCTATGTTAGTAGTTATTTTTGCATTCATTTGCTTAATAGTACTTTGAAACACTCTCTTTGGTGAAAGAAATAAAACGGCCACTAAGGCACTTCTTCCCTCTCATCCCATAGATCAATTTATAATTTTTTCTCATAATTATGACAATGAATGGACAGATTTTCAAATTTATACATTAGCTAAAAATGTGGAAAATAATTTTATTTACAATGAAGATAGTTACTATTATTTTAATGAGTAATATGATGATATACGTGATAGTGATAGTGAAGTACAAGTGGATGCATCTTTTTCTCTCAAAACTATCTCTTTTATTGCTTCTTCTGAAGAAAATAGTTTTGATAAATGGGAAAGATACTTTTCACCTCATTCTCCTCTGTAAAATGTAACAAATGAACAAATTAGTCATGCACTTCCTTGTGAACCTGTAGTTGGTGATAATTTTCTTCCTTGTGAACCTAATCTCTCTCTCTCTCTCTCTCTCTCTCTCTCTCTCTCTCTCTCTCTCTCTCTCTCTCTCTCTCTCTCTCTCTCTCTCTCTCTCTCTCTCTCTCTCTCTCTCTCTCTCTCTCTCTCTCTCTCTCTCTACTTCAATATTCAAATTACAACAATATAAACTTAATAGAATCAAATTACTGCTGCATAGTTTAAATGATACATCTCATGTTCCTAACTCTATGGTGTCGAAAGAAGATCTAAATGATAAATATATTTCTCTTTCTTCTCATGAAAATAATGCATGTACTCCATCCATGGATAACATAGATTCACAAGATATTCCAATTTCAAATGATACTTAATTTCATATTAGAAAAAAATTATATTCTTCTCTTACACCTATCCTTAGTTACACTGAAAGTGATAATGAATATGATAGTGAACATGAAAATTAATATGAAAATGAGAGTGATTATGAACAATATTCTAATGATGACAACACATGGAACAATGATTATTATTATGAACCTAGTGAATAGTAATATGCATCTCATATTTCTAACTCTTCTCTCACTCCTCTCAAACACAATGCAATACCAAATGTTGTTTCTACTTCTACACATGATTCTATTTCAAATAATGCACATGTTCATAATAATAACACATCTACTCAATTAGAATGTGATAAACTAAAACATAATGATACTAATGAATCTCCCAAGCCACCCCTTACTATAGTAGAACCCAGTTCTCACTCTTCATCTAAAGAGAATGGTATCCCACATCCCTCTAGTAAGGTCCAAGTTACCATTACTCCCAAGGTTCAAGTGAGCACACCCCCTCTTTATGATCCAATTTCTAAATGTAGCATTCCCATGGCTAAAACTAACAATGAAATTCAATGATTAAATGAACCAATTTAGGATGATAATGTACCATCCTAGGAGATTATCTCTTTAATGTATGTAGTTGGTGAATTACAACACCAAGTACATTTCCTTACCTTGGAAAATAAGGCTTATAAGTCTTGTATTGATGCTAATGATTGACATGGTAAACTTATTCAAAGACATCTATAAAAGCTTCATTGGCTAAGCATTTATAGATACCATCATTGCCTCACTTTGATGGAACTAGAGATCCATTCATACACCTTCAGGGCCTTTTGAAGGCTTTGCCATCTCATACGAGTCCTTTGATTCTACTCAAATTATTCTAGTAGACATTAATGGGGTAAGCACATAATTGGTTCTTTCATGTACTCCTCATTGGCTCCTTACACACATATGAGGACTTAGAGGAGGTATTTCTCAAACATTACATAGAAAACATGGGCCCTTGTGTTATGTATGAGAAACTTGTAACTTTACATTAGAATACTTAAGAGCCAGTTAGTGATTATATCTTACAGTTCAAGAATCACATGTTATGATTAATATACAAACCAAAAAAATTATAGATTAAGCATATATTTATTAAATGGCTTCACTGACCTCTCCTTGAGCATCTACTATATCAGATAGAGTCCTCTTTCAGGCACTTTTGCTATATAGTTCTAGCTTTGGAAAAGAAATTGAGATTGATATAGGCATATTCAGTTGATTAGATTACTATATTTTTCAAAATAGTATCTACAACTCCTAGTATCCAACATCCACCATGTCCTAAACAAGATAAAAGACCACAACTAGAAAAGCAACCAATTAAGAACAATGAGCTAGTTTTAGAACACAACCTAAAGTATGTACTATAGATGATGATAATAATAATAATAATAATAATAATAATAATAATAATAATAATAATAATAATAATAATAATAATAATGCACCACTATAATTTGATTCAGAGAGGGATAGCCCATGTGTCATATTATCATCACTATTAGATAAGAGGTTAATCACATTTCCTTCTACTCATCGATGAGATCCACATCTCCTATAAAAATAGCCTCATCAGCCTTTTGTAACTATCATCATATCTACGGACATAGAGATAATGATTGTTATGGACTTAGAGATTACATTAATAGATGTGATCCAGGCATCAATTCAGGTGACAATTCGGGTGACAGTTCCACCCCAATTGATGACGGAACTTCCGGGAGCCATAACTTTTGCACCGTAGCTCCAATTGACTCGCCGTTTGAACCGTTGGAAAGCTAAGAATGAGGGAAACATCATGAAATGTCATGAGCTCTTCTAAATGAATTTTGACCCTAGAAAACCCAACGGAAGTGCCTCTTATTTCAATTTTAATAGTGCTGTCTAAAAATAGTAAGTTTCTAAAAATAGTAATTCCTCAAATTATGTATTGTTTTAAATATTGGAAGTCATACCACTTCATCTCCCTCGAGATTGGTGACCTTCCACATCCTTCCCATGCTTTCAAATTGTGTATAAAATAAGAGGTAACCCGAAATGTGAAGACAGACATCTCTTCCCAGAGATAAGCATATTTTTGTATTATGATTTTGAGTAATACTACATCTCTTCTCAGAGAATTCATTGTTATTGTGTTATTTCTATGTTATTGTGATATTTATCAACCAAAACTTCTGATTTTTGGATCAAGATGTGTTGATAATGGCATCGTAGAATTCACATAGGGGGCACTGAGATCTCCTCCACTATGGAACCATAAACCTCATTCATCCATTACTAAGTCATCCCAGGACATTTATTCATATAAATCATCAGTCACTAATTATGAGAGAAATGTAGGTTCTAGGATAGAGCCTCATAAGATATCTCATATCCCACCTATTCAGAAGGTTTGGAAACTAGTACAATAAGATCAACCTTCATATAATACTATAGTATGAGTACATAGTGTTGTTTCATAAACATATTCAATAGAGTCATAGGCACCATAGCAGAATACTAATCATGAGAAATATTCAATACAACTAGATTTTTTGAGTCTTATCTCGCATAACAATCCGCTATGATTAAGATGAAATGAACCCACATCATAGAGTACTACTCATGATAAATATTCACTATGGCTAAATTTTATGGGTCCTATTTCACATAACAATCCACAATGATTAAGATTAAAAAAAACCCCATCACAAGTTTTAGCTCCAGCTCGATCTATGGCTCAATCATACACATCATAGCAGTGGCCATAGGATATATGATTATAGATAGATGAATCTTCTTCACAACACATAGTTCTTGTTGCATATCCAATAAATTTACATTTTGTAGAATCTTGATATCTAGCTATAGTTAGTACATAATAGACAGTATCAGATATAGAGCATATTCCTACACAACATGAGATGTATGGATTTTTTTTAGTTGGCCATCAAGATTTAGATAGTGATACAACATAGAGTGATATAATGCACATTCATATCAACATTAGTTCATAGCTTCACTTAGCAGAGCAATGATGAATCCAAAGGTCTAGCTATCCTTTGTATTCTTAAGCCAATCTTGAGGAAGTAATATGCATGGTGTGGTATCTTAAATCCCAACATACTAACAACTAACATCCCTAATTCCCAATAACTATCCATAGCCAAAACCAACTTATCAAAATCCATATTTTACCAAATCCTATTTTTCCAACATTAAACAACTCAATTTATCCCAACTATTTCCTAATTAAAAAACCAACAAATTCTTTATTTACAATTTGAAATCAAAAACTAGCATCACACTTATCAAAATAATCAAATCACATATCCTAAGTACCATTTTACCAAGCATGTGTAGCCTCAATATCAATACCAAATCACCTACTTCCAAAACAACCATATGCAATGAATATAACAACATATTTAAAATCCCATAACATAGTACACATGAGTCAAAATCCAAACAATATCCATATATATAGTCATATTTTCAAAACATACACATCATATCAAGATATAACCAATCATGAATGGGTGTCATTGTCCCAAATGCCTCTTATGTCGGCTCTCTTATTCTAATAACCACCCATTCTCCTAATGCAAGTCTACATACCACCTATGAATCATTGTGTACTCCTTCATGATCTTAGTTCTAGTAGAACCTTAATTAGGTAGAGGCATCCTATGCCTATCTAGCTCATCTTGTAGCTCATCTCTCTCTCCCACTGCTCTAACATATGCAGTTATCACTATAGTAGTTCTATCAAACAAATGAGCATAAACACTGGTTTTAATTATCACTTGGTCTATCCAACCCTCCTCCACCACATTATCAAGAACATGCCATGTGATCTCTCAGAGATTTGACTCAATGATGGTCTCCCATAACCCATCATCTCCACCTCCTACCCCAGTAAGTGCTTCATCTTGAGCACCTCCCACTCCACCTACATGCAAAAATACAACACTACATTAGATATACATTTTCCAAATAACCTAAAACAAGAAAAAACTTTTGCATAATTCAAATATAATCAATGCTTACATCCCATCATCTATATTGATACAAGATACTCATATTTGAGGGCATCCCCTTTATCAATAAGATATAATGGAACCCATAAATGCCTCATCTATCATGATGCATATGCCTTCATGCATCTGACATCATCTACATCAGGAATAACTATATCTACATATCATGCATTAGAATGTAATGGTGCTAACTTAGCCTTAGTAGGTCTCCCATGAGCTCTTTCCCTTTTTAGTGCTTGTGCACTCCTCACCCACACCCATGTTTCAAGGGGAACATCTTGTGGTACCCCAAACTATCTAGTCACATGGTCATACAAAAAGTGCTCATATACTCCAACCTAATAGTCATGTAACCAACATCTGACCCTCATATATTTCAACTTCACTCCATCCTTGGGCCACTTATAAAATCTTCTATAGGGCCTTCATATGATATCCTAAGCCACTAGTCTACCTACAACTCATCTATAGTGGTATATCCTAGGAGACCAAATAGATAACATACTCATCCATAAATCCCCAAATGCTTATGGAGGTGCCAACCTCTCCCTTAGTAATCCTATTGGCTGCACAATAGCTATGTGCTCATAAACCTAATTATGCAATAAAGTAGCCACACTCACACCACCATTGAATGGTTCCTGAGTAAACCTATAAAGGTCCATATATAAGTGGGAAAGCATAGTCCTAATCCATGAGAACATAGTAATATATAACTCTTTACTATGCATGACCCTATGCATCTTGTTGCAATCAACACCCCACTCCCATACACAACAACAAATAAATCCAACAACATGGCCAACCACTTTCATAAATGTGAAACACTTAACTACATAATAACTAAAAATAATAAATTGATATCACTACCTCTCCTATGTATGCCTAAAGGCACACCAATAGAATATAAGGATGCATGATCAATGTCATCCTGCAAAGTCATAACTCTCCACTAACTAACAAATGTAAAATATGTTACACATCATCTATAGTAAAAGTAATATCCCCTGTACGAATCCAATAAGTACATGTGTCTACATTCCACCTCTTAATAAGGTAATAATCAAATACCTATCCCACTACATAGTTCCTAGGTCACACACATGACCCAGCGCTACCTTGTCCATCACAACCCTCTCATCCACTAACAAAGGTAAAAATCTCAGTGTCTCCATCACCTGGCCTCTACATAACTCCCTCATTTCAACCTCACCCTACAAAAAACATTAAAAAATAGCATATATGTTAGCCAACCATGACAAGGAAAATAGTTAAGCTACAAAACAATAGGCAACAACTCAAAATCTTAGAAAACTAACCCCAATCGATAACCATGCCAAAAAAGGACACTATCACTAAACAACAACATCAAAACCTAGACAACAGTGATAAACACTAGATAGGAGCATTGTAACTAGTGAAATTTTCCTAAAACACTTCAAAATAGCTCAAAAACATAAAAAATAGGCTTCCAAATAGGTAAAAATCACATGTTTCAACTACTTACTAGGGTAATCTCCCCATCAGCCTTAACCTAGGCTACCAAATGCTCAAATCAGATCATAGTAGGTGCTTATCTCCTTAGTATATCTCCTACCCTAGAGCTCCCAATCTCAAACTAGTCGATGCATAAATGAATCAAGAGTCAATCCAACTTTCCTATATCAAACAACTTTCTCATTCAAAGCAACATACCATTTTCCCCATAGCTAGAACCCTATAGCTCCATTTTATTCCACATAATCATAACAATGATACATTTGACATCACATAAGCCTTTCTCTCTTATTACATCATATACCTATTTTATACCTAGGCACACACCTTGATCATCATCAATCAAAATGTATTCCAATTTCAACAACTCAATCTAATCAATCAAGCAACTTCTCAATCAATTCAAACTATACCAACCTTGTTTATATCATTATGCCACTAGTCATCACTTTTGGCTCAAACTCCTCTATCATGAGATCTCATCTATATCCCTAAAAGGGGGGCATCATTCCTACTATCCCTATTCTTACACTTACCCAACATAACCCATCTAGTCTCATAAGTGGATACACCATGGTTCTTTCACCTCCAACATTCAAATCATCAGGTTCAACTTAGATCAATCAAAATATATAGTGATTCTTACTACATAAGTCACTCAACATGGTTCTTACACTCTAGTATTTAAATTATCAGATTCAACTTAAAATGGTTGAAATAAATAGTGATTCAGATTACATAGATCACTTATCATTACTTGAGACATTTAGAGGGGATATACCTTCAGTTTAAAGATACACAAACTATTCAAATATAGTGGTTTAGATCATATGGATCCAAAATATTTCCATTTTATAGATATACAAACTAGTTAGATATAGTGGTTTAGATTATATGGATTCATGATATAGATTTAGACTTATATACTATATTTGGGGGCATGTGCATTACTACACATCTCACATATACATCTTCCTACAACATGACACAATTACAAGACCAGATGGTAGATTACAAGCATAGTGCAGAGCATAATGTTGTAATCTCTAGTTTTTCACATGGGGCATAACATGATATATCATTTCACATGTGGTTATATATATTTATAAACTATACATATGCATCACTCACATACCATATTTTGGGGCATGACATAGATGTTCATGTTCTTCATCATCTAGGATTACATAGATTAGAATGGCAAGGCATGCCATTCTCTTCTTGTACATTTACTAGAGTTTTAAATTACACCCATTTGTACTTAGGTTGTCACTAGGTTGGACCATACGATCATCTAGAAAAGTTGGTCCATATCAATGCCCAGACTACATGAGTTTGTGTGGGATAGAGGATAAATATTGGTTTTGGGCCTTTGATCACTTCTTAGTTCTAGTTCAGATTATTCAGAATGGGGGCATGATAGACTTTGCTCTTCACAATATCTAGATTCTATGCACACATTCCATATTACATGATTTTATGTGGGATAGAGGGTAGACATTAGTTTTGGGACTCTAATCATTTCTCATTTCTATCCAAATTTAGCATTGCCCTCTTTCTCCATGATTACACAGATTCCATATTCAAATTCAGTACAAGGGGCATCCATTTTTGATATTTCTTCTTTTTCTAGGCATTATTTGGCTCTTCATCCACTTCCCTAGCTAGGAAGTGAGTTGGACCCTTTTTCCACACACTTATCTCCACATAGGTAGGTCTAGGTATATATTTTCTTTTCTTTATTTTACTCTAGTAATTCATTTCATTGCATCACTAGAATAAAAAGGGGACAAGTTTATACACCCTAAATTGGTCAAGCAACCACACATATCATGTCTTTTCAATGTCCTTTCATAGGAGACTTTGACTAGAGAATATGAGCCTTGTTCACGTTAGTCATGTCTTTGTTTTACTTATATTGGTCTTGTTTATTGATTTTATCACCTCTCTATTATCTCAATCAACTGACCTATACCTCTAAGAAACCCCAGACTAGGTCTGTGTTAGTCTTAGTCTATTTTTTTAGTCCTAAATAACATAATTCTATAGGACTATAGTGCTCGATGCTCCTATTATTTCTGGTATTATTGTCTAATGGTTAATTGTTTTATTGATTAACGAGTCGTAAACCCTTCTTATCCCCTTCCTTAAGTTTTATTTATATTTTTTAATGTCAGCTAATGTGAATAAAGCTCCCAAATACAAAATGAATAGTCTCCTATATAAAGGACTTCACAAGGCATTTTATATCTAGCACTTACTATTTTAGCATATTACATAATAAAAATCAATCAATAGTATAGCTCAACATTCTGTATCACACATAGACTTGCATGCTTGATCAAGGAAGGGCCTAAGCAAAAATTATTTTTTCATCTATCTTATGCGTTGATTATGCACATTTCCTAAGGGAGAACTATATTTGATCTGAGACACTAGCTTGAGGGTTAATGTAGGTAGTGATCAGGACAATATGGGTTCTAGATCATGAGATCATTCTTATTCTAACCCAATTTTTCCCCCTTTTACTTTTGATGCATTTGTTGTTTACATGTGTATAGATAGATACAAGGTTTTGATAATGAAATAGGCCTACAACGAGCTTTATTGACTTTCAACCTCCAAAATTTTATAAATAGGTCACACAAACACAATGAACAAAACCCAAAAAGCTTAGAGCTCCTAGACAATAGTGGTATAGGTGGACTACAATGCCGATGCCACTCCTATCCACTTTCAGTACTCCTATCCAATCATAAAATGAAGGCCAGATCTAGATGTATGACAGTGTCCCACTCTTGCACATCAATTTCTAGTTGTTGAATCATTCATTTCAATCCATTTTCAAATAGTTTTATTTCTTATCCTCATGAAAATTACTTGATAAAAATCTATATTTTACCATATTAAACTAGATTTTTCCCTTACTCCCGACCTGCTTATTATTTAGGAACTACACACTAGTTTCCCAAAAATAATAAAACATCACCCATATAATTTTCATTTACATCAAATTATATATGCCTGTGTACAAGATCCATCCAATGAATAAAACGCTAGTTACTTTGCCTTGGACACCCCATAACTTGGTAAAGAGGGTTTATCACTTGATTCAAGCTAACCCTAACTACCCTAGTTTTTGCTAAGTGCTACTTATATCCAATAATCTAAATAGGACCTTAGAATTTCATGTATTTATCCCTCCTAGACATGTGTCTGAAATTGTAACTATGCAACTATATGCTCTTTCTCTTATAGTAATCTTTGGTACAAACAATGCAAGAGTATGGTGATCTTTTTAGTGCTTTAGATGTTTAATTTAGTAATGTAATGTAATTTTATAGTTGGTAATGTAAAATAATTGATAATAATAACATAATTAATCAAATTTATAGTTATTATAATAAGAATGTAGCCTTTGTATATAAAGGGATCTCTTGATTACAAATTAAGACCTAGTAGTGCCCAAATAACCAATTATAGAACAAACAAAAGGTACTACCAAATGGTCATAAAACTGGAAGGTACTAAAGGGATAAAAAGATAAGTTTGTACACTTGCATCATGGTTGGACACTTGAGTGGATCCAAGTGTCCATAGGCTAAAAACATATAAATGATAAAATAACAAGCATAGATCTCTGGATTATGGTGGATAAAAGGTGTCATACTAACATATAGGCCCAAGGGGTAGGTAAAAGGAATAAAAAATAAAATGGAAATAAATAGGTCCATACAATATCATGCCATTATTTATCTAATTTTTTGTCAAGAGGTTTACACATACAAAATATATAACAACATGCTATGAACTATGCTTGTGCCAAATATGTGTATCTATAAAAACATATGATGTTGAAATATTAAATTGTATAATAAATTTAATTATAAGGAATCTACCTTTCAAGAGTGCATTGTAACTCTCTAATATGAAACACTAGAATATTTTTGTTTCTATAAGGTTGTAAGAGTTTTTAGCGAGTTTGTATCTTTAAATTACATCTCTTATTAACTCCCCTTTTGTATTTTGTGTCGATTGAAGTTAAGGAGGCAATAGATAGAGGTATGACAAGTGATGATTCAAAGATGTAATATTTATCTAAAATTTTGAAAGTAATGAGCTATTTAATTAAATTTTAAATGTCTTTTTACAAAGTACTAATTATGTTAGAAGTGTCTTCTCAATGATGAAGTTTTTTGTTACATCTACATTTTCCTTATATGTGCCACAATTTTTGTAAATTGATTATTGTATACATATTTAAACAAATATTTTGACACAACACATTTAATTTAAAAATAGCGTGGACATCTCCCACACATCCATCTTTGTGTCAAACATATCCATGCATATACTTACCCTATCCCAAAGGATTTATTGCTTTCATAGTACCACGTGCTATGCCTACCACCACAACAATGATAGGAGTTTAGAAATGTACAAATAACCACTATTATTTTAGAATGCATTTAATACATTTCAAGATGAACTCATCAGCCTTTTTTTATCTTAATGATAATTTACACTTTAGCTCATGTTTTTTTTTGTGTATTGATAAACATGTGAGTTTACCATTTTACTTAAAGACATCTTAAAATGAATTTAATAATAATTTATTATCTTAATGATACATGGACTAGTGAAATCAAAGAAGATCATAAAAGTATGAACTAGCAGCCTCAAATGTGTAACTTACACTAAAATGTTTGTTATTTAATATTTTTGTGAAGGGGTATTGCAAAGTGAAATTATGTAAATAGATAGTCACACCTCACTCAAAATGTATGATTGCTAACTTTGTTTCTTATTTTGTTCATTAAACATTAGTTAGCAATAATTTGATATTTTTAGTAAAGGTGATAATGGGAAATGAGGTGTTTTTTTTCCTTCATAAGATGTGGTAATGCACTCTATTAGGAGGAGACATTCCATTTCATGGTGATATTGAACCATGACAAAGTGGTGGGAGAAGGACAATGCTATAAAAAAAAATGAAAGTAGTGAAATATTTCAAAGCAAGTGAGATGATGATGGTGAAGGGAAATGACAAAGTATTTTAGGTGATGTACTTGAATAAGTCCACATATGTACATGTGTAAAATTCAATGACATGTCACATATGTTAATACAATCTATAGCTTCGATAATTTCAGTTACCCAATAGTTATCTTAATAAAAATGGATGGAAAATATCTAACGACTTTCTAAAAATGTAGAGAATGCATCAAGAGTCAATTTGGACGAGTCTAAAACTAAGTAAATGAAAATGCTAACTACTTTAACTCTATAAAACCAAAATAGACAACTCTAAAAGCATGTAGATGATGAAAAATAAATGAATACAAATATAATATAGTATAATAAAATTATAATATATTATTACGTCGATGGGCATTCCTACAATGACACTTGGGGGTAGCTCAAAGGCTATAATGACATTAATGTGTTCACTTTTAATTAATAGCCAACACTGTAAAAAAATAAAAAATATAACACATGTGATCTCTAAAAAAATAAACATATAAAAAAATAAGATGGATCAAATAGAATTAAAAAAAAAAAAAAAAATAGAATGTAAAATCCAATTAGTAAAAATTTAGAGGAGGACAATAATTAAAATAAGACTTTAAACACTACATATTTTAATTTTATTTAGTTTATGCTTAGTGTTGGATTGTTTTGTTTATATTTGAGTTTTATTATAATCAGTGATGTTTATATTTTTTAAAAGAAAACAAAAATGTAATTGTAGTTAGGGTTGTGGTCATAAACATTATTACTAATATAATCTACCATTTATTTATTTTTGAGATGTAAAAGACAACACACACACACACACACACACACACACACACAAATTTATATTCAACATATATAATAGTATATAACACCTTGAATATGATATCTCTTTGTGTCTTTTATATAGATTTATCTAAGTTATGTATGCTAATTTTAATTTACTAGTATAAATAATATACTTTATATTATGTTATATATATGTATTCTTATTTTATATATATATATATATGAAAAAATTGTAGCTTTATATTATTAAAAATAAGAAATTACATATCATGGATGATCAAAAACATTTCAAGGGAAAAAACTAACAAAGGAGAGTGAAGCCTTCCCAACATAAGACACACCATAGAGTGAGAAACAACATAAGTCCCTCCATAAAAGGGGAAAAGTCAACACTAAACCATGTGATGATTACAACCATAAGATCATAAAAATAAGACAAGACAAACCTGAATGATAAGCCCAAGTGCATATAAAACCATAGGCGAAAAGTTAATTGGAAATATATTCCAAATAATCTTCAATCCTACCCTTTTTGCATCTCCTCTTTTTAACCTCTTACCACACCCATTGATAGGGCTCTAGTGTGACTATCCATAAATATGAAGTCTGATATTTTAAAGGTGTATATGAAATCAAGAGTTCCAAATTTGAATTGGTCACTAGATCCTTATCTGGGTCTAAGATCTTTGACTTATGAACTCTCTCAACTCCCCTCAATGAGGTCCCATTCAAATCAATCATGTAGATGTATTATGATCTTCTCCTCTTACCATTGTAGTAGACACAAATGGCTTAGCCTAAGTATTAAGTTCTCCATGTTTAATCTTTTTATCTATGTTGCATGTTGGATTTACTCTTCTTGGTCATCATCTTCATCCACTACCTCTTTCTCTAAAAGACTCAATTATTTGGATGTCGATTCCATCCCTTTTTTCTATGAGGTTGGACTCATGCCTGGGGATAGGTAGCTTGTAGGTGTCTTGAAAGTTTACAAATACGACATGGAAAAGCTATATTCTCATAATCTAATACTTGAATGTATTGATTTTTTCTACATTTGAGTATTAATTTATCCGGTAGGCACTTGCTAAGATTTATCTCCATGTAAATGTGAGTATATGTGCATATCCCTATGATTTTTCTCTCATCATCACTTTTGATGTAAGTGCCCAAGGAGTTTTCTATCTCTTCAAAATCACAACAAAAATTTAGAGGCATATTAAGTAACTGAACCCAAACTAAAATTTTGATAACTAAAAAAAAAAAATTGGATCAAGTTTTACAAATTATAAGGTGTGAACAACTCCATGATTCTTCAAAATTAGGGATCATACACAAAGACTCTGATAAACTTCTATATCAAAAAATTACACAATAAAAAATCCTTTTAATCAAAATAAGATGTCATAATATTATGTCCATGTGATATGTATCCATTAATATAGAGATACTATGAAGGCCAAAAACCATTGAATCTATAAATCACTGCTTCTTTTTATAAAATTAACTATTACTGAATTACATCCTACCCTATAATTTTCACTATTGGCATCTCTTTTCCATGTTCCATAGTTTAAGCACTAGGGATGGATGAAGGCTTCAATACACTGGGATACTTTCCACTATTGGCACCTCTTCTCCATATTCCATGGTATAAGCACTAAGAGTGGATAAAGGCTTCAATACACTCAGTTTATTAATTGATTTGTCATTGCTTCTTTAAAATACACCAATTTTGAGGTTGAAGCATCCTTGAACCATAGCTCCTCCACACATTCGCAGCGCCAACAAGTGGGTGTAATCCTTGTCTATATTATAGCCCAACAGAGGAGTATGATCCTAGAGTTGTCTGCGCTTATATAAAGGACATTGTTGATCCACTGGAATCCCTTGAATGGGCTCTAATTTATACCTAAGATCGACCACATGATTTGTTAGTTGAACCTAACTGTAAATGGTTTTCCCGGAGAGAGATATGACTATTAGCTGATATCAGGTCTTCTTTTCACAAGATTTTTTGTCTACATTGATATCGTCAGAAATTTTGCATCCCGACAATTTTTTAAACAGTGGATTGACATCCTCAGTCCCTTGGCATTGGAGCTATGAAGTAACTGCAGTATGATACGACACATCATTTCCCATGCCCTTGCCCTTATTATATGTTGTCGTGCCTCTTTTCTGGGTATCTTGGTCGCATCCGTTGGATGTCTGCTCATCAATCTAGTCTTCCATGACCACATCTTCTTCACGATCCAAAAGGACACCACTGTAGTTTTCCTTCCTGAAGTCGGCTTCTAACCAAACGAGATCACTTGCTGCTAAAATGAACTACACATTCTTAATATTCTATCTAATCTCCCTCACCGAAGCTCTGATCGATTTTTCGGCTTCTGGTTTTGAGTTCATGTTTACGGATGTCTCAACTTTTATTCCTTTCATCTCACTCCCTAGCATTTGACATAACACTTTCAGATCTTCATAAGAATTATAATTTCGGGAATACGCCGAAATCATTGTTGTACATGAGATACAATTTCGTCCATGCATTTTATAAAGCAGTTTGCGTGCATCCTTAGTAAATCCACATTTACAGCACACATCAAGAAGAGCACATCCCACAAAAACGCTCGACTGAGACTTAATCTTAATTACAAGAGCATGTATATGTCTGTTTGAATCTAATTCAAGAACACTCGCACAAACGCTGAGAAGACTGTCATAAGTAAATTCATTCATTTCTAAGCTCCAAGCTACCGCATTTGGCATACTAAAAATGGTTTTGAGAGGGTTCATTGCAACTTCATTCCCTGATGCAATGCGGATGAGATCCTCAGAATCGGTGAAGGCCACATGGGAGGTGTGGTTCGATTGCCCTGATTGTTGGTAAGGATCTCCACTCTGTCATTTTGCCACACCCCAACACACAAATATGTCGTCCCAATATCGATTCCCACAGCAAACCCCTCTCACTTCCTCGTGTTCTCTTCCCCGACGCTCATATGGTATAATATATTATTTTATTTAATTGCATATATTATTATATTATATATTAAAAATATATTAATATATAATATTATAGATTAAAAATTATACATTACATTAATATTAATATTTTATAAAATGTATTGTATATTAGATATTTATTTTTTTAAGTTTTATTTATATATATTTTAGACATTTCTCAATAACTTTTATGGATAATCATTACATATATTATATGAAATTATATATAATAATAAATTATAAAATATTATATTATATATTATATATTTATGATATAAAAATATATTATTATTATCATCATAAACATATATAATATAAACATATTATTATACTTAACATTTTATAATATATAATATATTAATCCCCTCTTAATGAGGTAAGAGTAGATTGATTTATTAAAAGGCATGCACGGAATTTTTTTTTGCATTCCTTTTCTTATTAGTTCTTTCAAACTAAATTTTGATGATGTTTTTACAAATAATCGAGGATCTTCGACATTAACTGGACCATTTGTGATTGCTCCAATTTATTGATCATAATAACTTCTTTGAAACTTGTAGATGATAACTAATAATGAAGTGGAATCCCAAGCCCTCATCTTTAAGCTTGAACTTTTTTTCCAAATGTGGGATCAATCCCCTTGCCATTAAAGGAAACACTATGGTGGTGAGTCATGCTCTCCAATCTCATTCCTCCACTGCTTGCCACTTGTTTGCAATAAGATGGAAGTGTGTGTGGAGCACATAGCGTTTGGTCTTTTTTTGTGCCTCTAGACTAGGAGGATGCCATGCTTGTTGCTCATCTAATTCTGTTTGAAGCTTCCAAAAGGGAAATGACGTAATGTAATTTGTTTCCCTTGCTCGGTTCAATCTATGTTTTTTCATCTCTCTAATGAAGAAAGCTACACACCTTTGATCCTCATAATCGAGTAAAAACTCGCAGAGAGCCTTGATTTCACCTAAAGAGAAATTTAAACCTACCAAAAATCTCATAATATATTTGACACCTAAATATATAATTATCATTTAATTTTAATTCATTATTATATAGTTTTCACATGTATTGATGTAACATAATAAAGTACTCTAACTCCACACAAAGCTAATAAGAACATACCCATAATTAGACGTACGACCATAGTTTTTCCCATGAAGTTCTTGCCTTGAGTATAACCAACATATTATTGTTATTTCTATTATCGACACTAGTTGACGTTACTCCATCCAACATTTGTGTGTTGTTAGTCTATCTAAATAAATTAATTAGTAGTGTTCTTTTGTACAAAATGTTTATGTTATTTATTTACTAATTTTTTAAAGGATTATGCATTTAAAACATGAATATATTAATACCATGATTGTTACTAGTTTAGGTATTTTTAATACAAGTGTTTAAAAAATATTGTTTTTATGTTTGAGTGGTATGTGACAAACCCAACATAAACACTTTGAAATTGATATATCTTGACACTTTTTAATATATGTATTTAAAATATCTAATCTAATTGTAGTTACATCAAATTTTAATATATAAAAGTAGATGAAAGACGGATGGCTCCAACTCCTCCCTCCCCTGTTGCTTTGTGCACCTATGACTTTCCCCCTCCTCCTCCTTTGCTTGATGGTGATCCTTCTATGGATTCCAAGGATTCTCTAGATAGTATTTGACATTTGGTGCATATAATTTTAAACTTATTGTCTTAGGGTTTTGTTGGTCTACTAATGTCTCCATTGGAATAATTCATACATGTGTGGTTAACAGATCTACTCCATTCTCTTTTTCCATCTTCGCTTATTCTCCTCCCACCTATTCATCCACTCAAAATAGATATCTGTATAGTAACATTGTGAATTTTTTTTTGCATTTCTCTCTCACTCATCTCCCTCGATATTTTGGCATTTCCCTTCATCGTCATGGTTTTATCTAATTAAGATTTCATTTTTAGATATATTTTTGAAAGAGAGAATGATTAAGGGGTTGGTAAAGTTTGATCTAGGTCCTTGTTGTCATATTTATCTCACTGTAAGGGTATTTGGAATCTAGTATGAAGGCCGTTCTCCTAGATTTGACCTCTGTTGTGAAGTCATGCAAAATCATAAATCTATCTCTAACCTAAATCCTTCGTTATCTAATCCCAAGAAAATAATTTCTCCTTCCTCTCCTCTTTCCTTTCAGGTGTGTGATTTTACCCTTTTTTAGATCTCGATGAGTCTAGTTTTAAGCAATCTATGGATATGGAAGAGTGTTATTCTAAGTTGGGGATTATTTATAGGTTTTACAAGTTTTGGTCACCCTTGGTTGATCTTCATTCCTAGATATATGATCAATGGAAATTGATATTTTCCTCTAATCTCTCTATTTTCCCTTATGCAAGAGGATCATTTTTTTTAATGAATCAAAGGAGGACATAAAGGTGATTTTAAATTTGATTCCTTAGTTTTGGTATATTTTATTCTCTTCTTTAACCCTTGGTTTTTTTATTTTAACCCCTTGACCCATAATTTTTCAATGGCCATATCCGGGTAATATTTCCCAACCGTCCCTTTCATTTTTCATGTATTTATTACCTTAATTCAATTATAAATATTTTGGCAAAGTGTATTTCTATTTGTAGATACCAATATTTGTATAAACATAGTTTTCATAATGCCTTTCACATATTCTTGCATGTATAGACCTTTTAATAGATAATTGAGCATCTAGTGTCATGGTCCTCCATCGACCTTTATGGTTCCATGTTATTTTTGTTGTTTTATTTGATATTTTATGTTTTTATGTTCAATAGTATGTTTCCATCTGGTATGCTATAGGGAGCCATCCTTACATTTTATTCACTTTTATATTTTGGCCCTTGGACACTACCATCTAACTTAAGACATTTGCATTGATGTGATTATCCAAAGTTAGCATAAGTGTCCAGCCTTATTTTTTGATCATTTTCCATAATTTCACTTTATGGCCATTTGTGAGGACTCATATGCTTATTCTATTATATGCTTACATGTGCCACTAGCTCTTATTTCAAAATTAAAAGGTTCCCAATATATAAAGATTTATGGTATAGTTTCATTTATTAAACAAGCCTCTCAATCAACATATACTTTGTTTCATTCAAAAGGGTAGAAGGAGGATAATGGGGGATAAAAGGGCAGGGGGGCAGGGGGGGGTGGGGATGGGGGGCATGGGTGTTGGGGGTGGGGGCGCAGGGAGAGAGAGGGGATGAGGGATATAAGGTGATACTTATTTCTTAAAATAACAATAGTTGAACTTGGAGAGAATGTTAGATACACTTCGAAAAAGAATTTGACAATGAAATAAGAACATGAATTGTAAAATTTTTAATGTAGTTTATAAATATATAAATTTTGTTAATACCAAGATGATAAAATTATGAGAAATAGATGTACTTATGACAATAGATTGGTCATTTTTCAGAAAAGATAAGGAGATTGCATGTGTATGAATATAATTTTTTGAGTAAACAAATGAATTTTTATATGAAACATCATATATGGGTAGTCAAAGATTGTTGATAATATTTTTTATTAATTTTTTATTATGTATATAATTTTTAAATAATTTTACAATTCAAGACAGATGAAAAATTAAAACTCCAAGTGTGCGAACACAACTTTTTGACCTTAACTTCTTGAAAATCAAAGTTTTTTTAAAATCATAGATGATAATGTGTAGATTATTGAGATATAAGTTTTATAAATGTTTGATTAATATTCAAAATGTTATAACAAAATTTGTGACTATATCTATATAGTCCATAATGAGGTATGTTATGTAGAAATTAAGTAATAAGTATAAATAATATTTCAAAATTTAAAAAATTATATATTCTAAAATAATGATTTCTCCTTTAAAACTAATATAATGTTTTTTAAAAAAATAATAAAATTTGCTTGATCAAATGTGTCAACAAAGACAAAAAAAACCTAAATTCTTAGAAATCAAATTGGTTGTTTGATGACAGAGTTTGCTTCAGGACCCCCAAAGCCTAAAACTGAGGTAATTTTGGAAGGAAAGTGGCAAAAAAAATTAAAATTATAAAGGGCATATGCTCTTTTCAAACCAACTTTTCACCCTATTAATTATTTTTGCTCATTTTTTGTAGATCAAAAACGGTGTGTTTGCTTTCAAAAATTCACATTCCATTTGCGATTCATAAATTTCTCTTAGATTTCCCACAAAATTTGCTCATTTATTTTGTTATTTGAAGACTATAAGCTAGTTCTTTCTATTGTAACTATGTGAATTTGATGAATTATCCATTCACTTTGTTTAAATCACTACAAATTCTTTAATTTTAAATCTATAATTGGCTTATTTAGGTAAAGATAAATAATGGGGTTGGGAATCCATCATAAAATAACAATCAAAGAGATAAAAAAAAATGAGTAAATTTAATAGAAGAGAGAAAATGAAAGAAAAATACAAGCAAATAGGAGAGCATCTATAATGGCTTCTAGGCAAGGTGAAGATGCTTCCTCCATACCAAGTAATATTTTAGATAAAAATAACATGCCTAATTCTATATAATTTAGTTTAGATATGTATTCAAATGAGATAAGAGAACTCAATAAATCTTTGTTGTATGATGAAATTCAAAATTTAGAGCATGTAAGTAATGAATTTGTAATGAGTGATGAAACATATAGACAAACATAATGTAATGAAACATCCATTCATAATAAAGTTTTTAAGTATGATTATAATCAACATCAAGTGATGACCCCAAATCATGTGTCTCCTAATGAAGAGGAATTCAATTCGCTTGTTGGGTCTAATGTAGATAGTGAACCCTCTACTATCTTTACTATGGTTGAAGTGGTAACACCACCCAATTTAATAAAAAAATATAACTCCTACACCCACACTTATGAGTATAATAAGATGAACACCAAGGTGTTTAGTTGAAATAGATTAGAAAATAATATAACCTATGGAAGGTAAAATGTCAAAAAGATTAGTTTAACGTCATTCTCAATGTGTATGGGACTATGAATTTAAGAATAAAACCCATATAAAACAATGTCAAATCTTTGTTAAATTAATGAAAATGTAAAAAATGCTCTATGTGATGCATAATTTAGGGTTAAGAACATTCAACATAGAGGGAAGAAATAGTACAATAGTAACTAATCTATTTAATGCATTTAAGGCAATAGGCAATAAAAGTCAAAAAAATATAATAATGTGGTAGGATAAGTAATAATGGAATATATACTAAGTAAGTCAACATCTAAATCTTGAATTCTTAGTGAAATAACTAAATCCTCAAATTTAAATAGAATAACTCTAATAAATGTTATAAAAAAAAGAATAAGGCTTGATGACCCTTCACTCATAGATTGTTGGGCATTTAATAGTAGACTCCCACAAAAAGATAAGGTGTTAGTTGAAGGAACAATAACTTTGATTGAATTTTTTTGACACGATAACACGAGGGTCTCATCTAATATAAAATATATTTTTAAAAGAAGAAAAGTCTTAAAAAACCATGAGCCATATGCAAAACATTTCTTAGACATGACTCATAGAATTTTTAAAAATATTTATTGAAAAATTTAATAGCCAATTGATAATTAGCCAAAGGTCATTTGAGATGTGCAAGCCTTTCTATGTTAAAATCAATCAAGCATGCACCATATGCTATTTTAGGCTACAATGTTAATTTACTATGAATTTTGATGTTTTTCATCATATATGTTGTACTTAACATACTGATGAGATTTTATAGGAATGTATGGTGCCTCCCCCACCTAAGACATCAACAGAATTAATCCAAATTCTTTTCTGTCAAAAAATTGAGGGATTTTTTTTTCACCAAATAATGTTTAAATGGAACATGTAACTATTATGGTGGTTTGTCAAATTTGGTGAGTTGTTTACATGAAGAAATTTCACATAAATTTATAAAGGAACTAGTTGAATATAATAAGCACAACTCTGTAAAGTATGTGTTAAAATATAGAAAAGAGTCATCAAGATGTGAGTTGGTTATGACCAAAGTTTTTGTATCTGATTTGATGTTTGAATTCAAGAATAATATTATATACCAATATGTAAGACACACACATAAATTAAAATGGTTAGATAATCAATTTAAGGTATGAAAGGACAACTTCCCAATTGGCACCATTATTTTAGTTATGGACTTTGCTAATAACTAAACACTAAAACCACATAGTGAGGTTAAATCCCAATTCTATAATTCAATTCACATTGATATTTTCATTCATATTACATTCAGACATGCACCTGATAGCATAAATGATAATAGAATTTTTTTGAGGGAGTACCACTTTTATATGAGTGATGACAGATCACATTTTTCAATGTTTGTCTAAGGTTCTTTTCAGATATTTTATATAAATATGAATGAAAAAGAAATCATGTTTGATACACACTAAATTTGGTCAAACAATTGTGCAAAGTAGTTTAAGAATTCTTGAATATTTTACTGCTTAAGCAGAATGCATAAGAATAATGATGTTCAACATTTTTGGAGCTTCATTGTGGCTGGGCATGGAAAAGGGAAAGGGAAACATGATGGTGCAGATGCATGCGTAAAATATCCCTTAAAATAGAGAAGGGAAAGCACAAGGATAGTGCTAATTTGATTAGTTTTATAAGTATTGTGACTTGGTATAATGAAAATATTTATCATGGATCAGATAAATATTATCATGTACAAAAATTATTTTAGTTAATGAAAGAACAACACAAGGAAATATATGAATATTGCAGTACATTACCTGGATCGAGTGTTTTCCACTCCATTCAAATATCAAATTAAAGTTCATGGACTATTTATATTATGGATTTAGTATGTTTTTATTATGCATATATGGGATTTAATTGGAATGAATATGACTTAAAAGAATGGGTTGATGAATGGTATTATAGACCCATATCACCTGTAGATAGTATCCATTCACTCTAACAATTAGCAGATCATGAAATAGCATCATTAGTTGGCTTTGACCACATCTCATATCTTATGCAACTAGGTAAAATTTATTCTTTAATTAAATATACAACCTTACTTAGATATTAGTGATATCTTTATTTTTTCTTAGATGTACTTACAATTTGATTATAATTTAAATTCAAGGCATGTTTTTGAAGTCATTGCACCTAAGGACAATGATGAGGAAGTAGACTGCTACTTGTTTCATTGTGTAAAGGCCAAAAAAAATAACCATGAATGTTATAGATGGAGAAAAACTAATTTATCCAACTAGATCTAGAGTGGTTATAAGAGTCAGGCTCCATAGGTACTATCAAAAAAAAATAAAACAATTGTTATTTGAGGAATTTGAAACACATAGGGTGGTGCTTCATTATTCAAATTTGGTTATTGTTACAAATATTCAAATGACTAAATATCATGGAAAGCCTCACAATATAATTTATTGAAAAGTGTGTGAATCTAACCATAAAGCAATTCTTGAAAAACTTGCAAATAGAGTTGATATTGAAGGTATGTTAGTTTGAATTGGTAAGTTTATCTTATATTTCAAATTAATATAGTTAACTTATATAATTTAATATATTTTAATTGTAAATTATTTTATTATTATGTGTTTATTTTTATCTAAATTTTTTATTAACAATTTAAGTGTAGGTTAATGGCACTAGATAAGCTTCAACCTTAATGTGGTTGGTGATACGAGTAGATAATATTATCTTATTAAAAAAAATACAAGCCAAAAAATAAAACATATTAATGTTATCTACCTTAAGCAAATATTTTTCACCTTATCTCTGTTTGTCCTTTCTAGAAAACAAGAAAATAGTCTTATCTATGCCTTAATTATGGTCTAGAGTTAGAGATAATTATCTTGATATTTATTAAAGGATTCATCCTGCCATGTGCAAGATCTGATAGTTCATCTCTATACTTCATGGTTCTCTTGAAATGCACAGCAGAAGTTCTCTCAATTTGCACACTCAAGGACAAGGATATTGTCATAAAAGATGCATCTGATAGACTATAACCTTCACTCATAAGACATGAATGAGAATGGATAATGATCATTATATCCCTAAAATACTTATCTAGATGTGTTTGCATAGATGGTTCATTGACTAGGCTACTGAGTCAAAATATATGGCCCCCTCTAATTAACTTATGACCCATTTTGAGAGATTTAGCTATAAGAAAAACCTCACTACCACGTCTTTCTCGACTCAAGTTAGAGATAATCCTCCTAGATTTTCTTATATGTGTCATCCATTCACATATAGGATTTGAAGATTCATCTTTATCCCTCATAATTATCTTGCAACATGCAACATAAGTTCACTCAATTTGCACACTCAGGGATGAGATTCTCTTAAGGGATGCATCTAATCAACTACAACCTTCACTCCTAAGGCTCGATCGATACTAGACAATATCCATTCTAGCCTTAAAATTCCTATCTAGATTTGTATACATACATGGTTCATTGATTTGGATAACAAGTCAAAATATATGACCCCCATTGACTAACTTTTGGCCTATTATGATATATTTGGTTGTGAGAGAAACATCATTGCCATGTCTACCCCAATTTAAGTTAGAGAGAATCATCTTGGTATTTCTTCTAAAAGTCATCATTTCACATGTATGATTTGATGCTTCATCTCTATCCCTCATAGTTCTCCTGCAATGCATGAAATATTTTCATTTAGTTTGTACACTCAGGTATAAGGAGATTCTCTTAAGGGATGCATCCAATCAACTACAACCTTCACTCTCAAGGTGTGATTGAGAATATAAAATAGTTTTTATAGCCTTAAAACACATGTTTAGACATGTATGTATAGGTGGCTCACTTATTGGGCTAATGAATCAGAATATATAGCCCCTATTGACTAATTTTTGGCCCATTTTGAGAGATGTAGATGTGAGAGAAACCTCATTATAAAATCTCACCCAACATGAGTTAGAGATGATCCTCTAGTATTTATTATAGGAATCATACGTGCATGAGTAATATTTTATGACTTATCTCTATCCCTCACCATTCTCTTGCAATGCATGATGAAAGTTTTCTCAAATTATACACTCAAAGACTAAGAGATTATCTTAAGGGATGCATCCAATCAATTACAACCTTCACTCTTAGGGAATGGTTAAGATTGGAAAACTATTTTATATATTAAAAAATGTCTATCTTTATGTGTTCATATAGATGGTTTATCAATTATGCTAATGAGTTGGAATATACATCCCCCACTAACTTTTATCTTGTTCTAAGAGACTTAGATATGAGAGAAACTCATTATCACATCTTTCCTATCTCAAATTAGAGATAATCCTCCTTGGATTTATTATAGGACTCATTTATTCACATGTAGGAGCTAACCGTTTATCTCTAGTCCTCACAGTTCTCTTGCAATGCATGATGGAAGTTCATTTAGTCTACACACTCAAAGATGAAGAGATTCTCTTAAGGTATATGTATGGTCAAATGTAACCTTCACTCCCATGACATGTCTAAGGCCATAAAATAACCATTCTATCTTTAAATCACCTATCTAAATGTGTCCACATAGATGGTTTATTAATTGGGTTAATGAGTCAAAATATATAGCCCCCATTGACCAAAGTTTCTCCCATTCTAAGAGATTTAGTTGCAAGAAAAACATCATTGATATGTCTCACTTGAATTAAGCTAGATAATTCACCTAGGATTTTTTATAAGACTTGTCTATTCACATGTAAAAAATTATGGTTCATTTCTATCCCTCACGGTTCTCTTGAAATGTGCAATAGAAGTTTTCTTAGTTTGCACACTTAAGGATGAGGAGATTCTCTTAAGGGATGTATCTGATCAACTTCAACCTTCACTCATTGGGCCAAGGTAAGATTATACAATGGCTGTTCTAACCTTTAAATTACCATATAGACATTTCTACATATACATTTCATCGATTGGGATAATGATTCAAAATATATGGCCCCCATTAACCAAATTTTGGCCCATTTTGAGAGATTTGGCTATGAGAGAAACCTCATTTATACATCTTGTATTGATTGATTTAGTGAGAATTATCTAGGTATTTCTTATAGGACTCATCCTTTCATATGTCATATATGATGGTTCATCTCTATCTCTCATGGTTCTCCTATAATGGATGGAAGTTTACTTAGTTTGTACACTTAAGGATGAGGAGATTATCTTAAGAGATACATGTGATCAATAACAACCTTCACTCTTGGTCCTAACCAAGACAAAACATTAATTGTCTTAGCCTTAAAACACCCATATAAATATGTTTGCAGAGATAGTTTATCGATTGGGCTAATGAGTCAAAATATACATCCCCTATTGACCAACTTTTGGCCTGTTCTAAGAAATCTAGTTGTAAGATAAACCTCATTGTTAAGTCTCACCCATATTGAGTTAGATATAATCATCTTTGTTAAGCATGAAATATACTGAGAGTGGGGGTGAATCAGTATATTATATATCTTATAAATCTTTCTTTTTACCAAATTCCACTTAAATAAACATTCAAGATATGGAATAAAACTCAAACAATAAACATCTACACAAGATAGAGAGAGACACTAGATATAACATGGAAACCCAATGTGGGAAAAACCATGGAGAATCAATCTCAAATATATTCATGAGAACAACCCCACAGGAGCACCATACCCCTTTGCCAAGTACAAACCTTAGCTATAATTCACGAGCACCAACCCACAGGAGCTTCAAACCCCTTTTCCGAGCACCAACCCAGCACCTATTCATGAGCACCAACCCACAGGAGCACCAACCCCTTTGCCAAGCACAAACTCAGTAACAACTTGTGAGCACCAACCCACAGGAACACCAACCCCTTTGTGTATACCACACACCTATCTCTCAATGTTGCTATCTCAATAAATGATAGATCAATACAACATCTCCTTCCTCTCTCTCACTTTTGATCTTCTAAGCTAGATATAACAAATACAAATCATCTCTCACAATTGCTCTTCTAAGCTAGATATTACAATAGCAAATCAACCTTTCACATCTATATTACAAATGGCTACTCAAGCCTTTATTTATAGTTTTCCAAATGACCTTTGGCCTTCCCCCTTTGTGACCTTTCATTCCTCATGGAAAATGGCACCAATCTTGGATGACCCTTCATATACAAGCATTTGAAAAGTCATGTGGTGACCCTTCATGATCAAAAACATCTTTCCCACTTTTGTCCTTATCTTTGGTGACTTTTCGTATTCCTTTAAGTGTCCCTTCATGAGAAATTCACCCTTTACTCTTTTGTCTTCACTTGGTGACTCTTGGTATTCCCCAAGATGACTCTTCATGGGAAAATGTGTGCCATCCTTCTTTTGTCTTTATCCCATGACTCTTTGATTTCTCCATGGGCCCTTCTTTTGTCTCATATACAACCAAAAATATATTCATTAATATTAAATAAATATTAACTCATATTAGCCAAGATATATTTATTACCAACAACATTAAATGCAATGGGGCCTTTATCACCAATAATACTAAACCTTTGACATGAATGACAATATTTCCAACAATCTCTCCTTTGTCATTAATGGCAACCTCAATCCTAAAACTGCCACATCATGTCACCTACACATACTGTCATCTGAAAGCATACAGTAACTCCCCCTTACTGTAGCAACCTATACCTATTTCTTGTACCTATTTTCTACACATGTACCTGTACCTATACCTATACCTGTTATTCTCCCCCTTTGACATCAATGGCAAAGGGCCTACTTGGAGCTAACACTTAGCTCCCCCTCACTTGATGCTGAACATCAATGGTAGCAAGTAATAGAAATTACTCCCAACTCCTCTCACTGATCTTTGAATGTGTCCTTTGATTGTGCCTTTGAGAAGATATCTGACAGTACATACACATTGTTCCCTATCCTTTGAGCATCTGCAATCAACTCATTTGAATCTTTTCTTCTAATCTCACAACCTTCAGCATGAAACCTTAATGTGTATCCTTGATCACAAATTTGACTAACATTCAATAGATTATGCTTAAGACCTTTTACACACAAAACATTTTTAGTCTTAGTTCTACCATAATCCAAACTCAAAGTACCTTTTCTAGCTATCCTGGCAGTGGTTTTATCTCCAAACCTCACTATACCACCATTAATCTCCTTTAGAGAAATGAACTTACTTTTATCTCCTATCATATGCCTCAAACATCTAGTATCAATTAACCATGGCTATTCTTTACCTCCCACATGCAGAGCTGTTTGCACCATCATAGAATCTTCATGTTGTTTCTTCTGGCATGTACATGTCTGAACCTTCTTCCTGATGAATGGATCTTTGATACTCTGATTCTTCTTCTTGATGAATGGAGCTTTGAACCTCTGATCCTTCTTGACTGACTCGAACACACTTCTGCAATACCGAGCTATGTCTCCATAGTTGTTACACTTATAGCATACTATGGTCTCTTCATTAAAGCTTGATAAAGGAACAAAAGAGTTGTGGCTTCTACTTGACTCTACTTGACTTTCCTTCTCCTTATTTTTGAAATTGTTAGCTCTTTTTCTACATTCTAATATCTTATGACCATATCCATTACAATAAAAACAATAGCCATAAAAATATGACATGTCTATATATCTCTGCCTGATTGCCTTTTGTAGTTTCGTTCCTTCCAACCTTCTCTGTTTGGAATGTCCTTTGTATTCTTCACTTCTCCCCTTTTTGTTTCCTCTTGTGTAAGAGTTTCAGCATAGCTCTTTTTCTTTTCAAATCTGATCCCTGTTTTATCTGAATATGCTTTTTGACTTTCCAATATCTTATTTAGCATGTTAGTGCTATCTTCAAATATTGAATCACTGATTGCTTTATCACTGACTGCTTTCTTAATATCTTCTTTTAAAGAGGCAATTTCAATAACATACCTTTCACAATTTTTTCTTGTTATTTCCAACTATGCTGTGAGATCTTCTTCATTCTTCTTGGCTTATTCGAAGTGTGCTTGTAGATCTTCAATCATTTCATTTGACTCTTGTTCATTTTTCTTGATTTGGCACTTTAACCTTTGATTCTTCTTCTGAACAGCTTCTAACTCTTTTAGGGCATAATTGAGTTCTCCTTCCATATCTACTTTAGCTTCCTCCTCTTCTTTTTCTTGATCTTCATCATGTATGGCCATGAATAGAATCTCTTCTTCTTCTGAATTGTTGACTCCACTATCTTCACCTGAGCTAGGATCTTTAGAATACAAGCTCTTCTTCTCGAATCCCTTCTTTGATTTTCCTTTAAAATTATTCTTTTATGTGGGATTTTCTTCTTCTTCTTCATATTTAACCTTATTTGGGCATCTAGTTGAAAAATGTCCAATCTTTCCATAATTAAAACATTTAAAAGGTAATTTTCCTTGATATTTACCTGTTCCTCTTTTTAGCCTGTAAATGAAAAGTGCTTCATTATCATCTTCATCATCACTGGAACTATCACTTGATTCGTGAATCTTAGCTTTCTCTTTCTTTGATGTCTTGAAAGCCACTTCTCTCTTTGAGGGTTTATCTTGTTCTATCTGCATCTCATATGCCATTAGAATACCATGAAGCTCATCCATCTTTAGCTTGGCTAAATTCTTCATCTCCTTGATTGCTGAAACCTTTGCATCATATCTCACTGGTAGAGATCTCAAAACCTTTTGCACCATCGTTGACTCTTCCAATGTTTCTCCAAGACCTTGAATCTAATTTACTATCTGATCAAATCACAAGAGATAACTTGCTATATCTTCTTCTTCTTCCATCTTTAAGCTTTCAAACTACCTTCTGAAAGTTTGCAACTTAGCTTGTTGAACCTTTCCATCACCTTTGTAAATATTCTCAAGCTTTACCCAAGTCTCATGAGCAGATTTACATTGCACAACTTTAACAAATTTAGATTCACATAAACCACATAAATTAGCATTTAAAACTTTAGCATTACATTCACTTTCCTTCTTTTCTGTTAGAGTAATTGTAGATGTATGTGGCTCTTCATATTCCTCCACCACTGAGTTCCATATGTCGAATCCAAGGGCCATAAAATAAACCTTCATTCTCATGATCCAAAAAGCATAATTCATCCCATCAAACAAAGGTGCCTTATTTGTATAAAATCCTTCCTGTGACCCAGCCATCATGCTTTCTTGATCTACCTTCAAGCTGTAAAACTTTTCAAAAAGGAACTTGCTCTGATACCAATTGTTAATCACAAAATACACTGAGAGGGGGGTGAATTAGTATATTATATATCTTATAAATCTTTATTTTTACCAAATTCCACTTAAATAAACATTCAAGATATGTAATAAAACTCAAACAGTAAACATCCACACAAGATAGAGAGAGACACCAGATATAACGTGGAAACCCAATGTGGGAAAAACCACAGAGAATCAATCTCAAATATATTCATGAGAACAACCCCACAGGAGCACCATACCCCTTTTCCAAGTACAAACCTCAACTATAATTCGTGATCACCAACCCACAGGAGCTTCAAACCCCTTTTCCAAGCACCAACCTAGCACCTGTTCATGAGCACCAACCCACAGGAGCACCAACCCCTTTTCCAAGCACCAACTCAGCAACAATTTATGAGCACCAACCCCTTTGTGTATACCATACACCTATCTCTCAATGTTGCTATCTCAACAAATGATAGATCAATACAACATCTTCTTCCTCTCTCTCACTTTTGCTCTTCTAAGCTAGATATAAAAAATACAGATCATCTCTCACAATTTCTCTTCTAAGCTAGATATTACAATATCAAGTCAACCTTTCACATCCATATTACAAATGGCTAATCAAGCCTTTATGTATAGCTTTCCAAATGACCTTTGACCTTCCCCCTTTGTGACCTTTCATTCCTCATGGAAAATGGCACCAATCTTGGATGACCCTTCATATCCAAGCATTTGAAAAGTCATGTGGTGACCCTTCATGATCAAAAATGTCTTTCCCACTTTTGTCCTTATCTTTGGTGACTTTTTATATTCCTTTAAGTGTCCCTTTATGATAAATTCACCCGTTACTCTTTTGTCTTCACTTGGTGAATCTTGGTATTCCCCAAGATGACTCTTCATGGGAAAATGCATCCCATCCTTCTTTTGTCTTTATCCCGTGACTCTTTGATTTCTCCATGGGCCCTTCTTTTGTCTCATATGCAACTAAAAATATATTTGTTAATATTAAATAAATATTAACTCATATTAGCCAAGATATATTTATTACCAACAACATTAAATACAATGGGACCTTTATCACCATTAATACTAAACCTTTAACATCAATGACAATATTTCTAGCAATCTTGTGTTTCACTAGATATATCATTTATACACATATTAGATTTGATGGCTCATCTCTATATCTCATGGTTCTCCTACATCACGTGATGAAATTTTGCTTATTTTGCACACTTAGGGATGAGGAGATTATCTTAAAGGATGTGTCTAATCAACTATAATCTTCACTCCTAGGGCTTGAATGAGACCATACAATTTCCATCCTAGCCTTAAAATGCCTATTCAAATGTGTTTGTGTAGATATTTCATCGATTGGGCTAACAAATCACACTATACAACTTGTGTTGACTAACTTTTAGCCCATTTTAAGAGATTTGGATTCAATATAAACCTTATTGATCATATTTCCCATATTAATTTAGAAAGTATCTTCCTAATATTTCTTAGGGAACTCATCTATGCATGTGTTAGAGTTGATAGTTCATCTCTATCCCTCATGTTTCTCCTACAATAAGTGACTAAAGTTCACTTCATTTGCACACTTAAGGATGAGGATATTCTCTTAAGGGATGCATCTGATAAATTACAACCTTCACTCTTGGGGCTTGACCAAAACCAAAAAATAGTTATCCTAGACTTAAAATGCCTATCCAAATATGTTCACATGGACAGTTATTTGATTGCACTAACGAGTCACAATATATGTGCCCCACTAACCAACTTTTTTCTCATTTTGAGAGATTTGACTATGATAAATACCTCATTGCCACATTTTTCCCATCTCAATTTAGAGATAATCCTCTCAATATTTCTTATAAGACTCATCCATTCACATTTTAGAGTTGGTGGTTTATCTCTTCCCCTCATAGTTATCCTACAACATGTGATTAAAGTTAACTTAATTTACACACTTAGGGATGAGGAGATTCCATTAAAGGATACATAAGATCAACTACATCCTTTAATCCTAGAGCCTGATAGAGACTAAACAATGGTCATCGTAGCATTAAAATATACATCTAGACATGTTCACATAGACGGTTCATCGATTGGGCTAACAAGTCATAATATGGCCCTACTGACCAAATTTTGGCTCGTTCTAAGATATTTGGTTGTGAGATAAATCTCATTTCCACATCTAACCCATATCAAGTTATAGATAATCCTCTTGGGATTTATTATAGGACTTGTCTATGTTCATATCTAGCCCTTATGATTATCTTACAACATGTAACAAAAGTTCACTCAATCTGCACACTCAAGGATGAGGTTATTCTCTTAAGAAATAAATCTAATCAACTATAAAATTTACCCTCAAGGCTTGAATGAGACCAAAAAATAACCATCCTAGACTTAAAATTCCCATCTAAATGTGTCTGCATAGATGGCTCATCGATTAGGCTAATGAGTCATGATATACGACCCTGCTAACTAACTTTTGGATCATTCTCAGATATTTTCCTGTGAGATAAATCTATTTATTACATCTCTCCCTTCTCACATTAGTGATAATGTTCCTAATCTTTTGTAAAGGACTCACCCATGCATGTATAATATATGAGGGGTTATCTCTAATCCTAATAGTTCTCCTACAATGAGTGACTAAAGTTTGCCTAGTATGCACACTCTAGGATGAGGAGATTCTCTTAAGGGATGCATCTTGTCAACTATAACCTTCACTCCTAAGACTTGACTAATATTAAATAATAGATATCCTAATCTTAAAATGCCTATTTAGATATGCTCTCATATAAACTTCTTTGATTGGGATAATGAGATAATATACGATCCTCATTGACCAACTTTTTGCATATACTAAGAGATTTGGCTACCGTAGAGAACTCATTATTTCATCTCACCTATCTCAAGTTAGACAGAATCCTCCTAGGCTTTATTAAAGGACTCATGCATGCACATATTGGAGCTGATGGTTTATCTCTATTCCTCATGGTTCTACTATAATATGTAACTAAAGTTTGTTTATTTTTCACACTTAAGGATGAGGAGATTATTTTAAGAGATGCATTTGACCAACTACAATCTTCACTCTCAAGGCCTAAATTAGACTTAACATTGATCATCATAGCCTTAAAATTCCCATCTATACATTTATGCACAGATGGTTCATCTATTGGGATAAAAATTCATAATATATTACCCCTATTGACAAAATTTTTGCTCATTCTGAGAGATTTAGTTGTAGAAGAAACCTCATTGTTGTGTCTCACATATCTTGTATTAGAGATAATCCTCTTGAGATTTATTAAAGGAATTAAATATGCACATGTTGGATTTGATGACTCATCTATATACCTAATGGTTTTCTTGTAACACATGATAGAAGGTTACTCATTTTATACACTCAAGGATGAGGAGATTATCTTAAGACATGTGTTTGATCAACTACAACCTTCACTTTTGGGGCTTGATCAAGACTATACAACAGCCATTCTAGCCTTAAAATTCCCATTTAGATGTGTCCACATAGATGATTTATTGAATGGGCTAACAAGTCATAATATATGGCCCCCACTGACCAACTTTTGCCTTGTTATGAAAGATTTATGTTTGAGAGAAACCTCATTTCCATGTCTTTCCTATCTCATGTTATAGATAAAACTCTTGAGATTTCTTAGAGGACTCATATATTCACATGTCATATTTTATAGTTCATCTCTATCCCTCATGCTTATCTTGCAATGAGCAACCAAATTTTGTTCATTTTACACACTCGATGATAAAGAGATTCTCTTAAGGGATACATATGATCAATTTCAACCTTCACTATAACATCCTAACCAATATTTAAAAATGGTCATCCTAGTCTTAAAACTCTTATTTATACATGTCTACATAAATGGTTCTTAAATTGGGTTAATGAATCATAATATACATCCCTTGCTGACCAAATTTTGGTATATTCTAAGAGATTTGGATACAATATAAACCTCATTTACTCATTGCACCCATCTCAAGTTATAGATAATCTTTTTGCTATTTATTATAGGACTTATCCATGCATGTTTTAGATTTGACATTTTGTCTTTATCACTCACGGTTCTCCTGCAATGTGTGATCAAAGTTTACTCAAATTACACACTTAAGGATGAGAAGATTCTCTTTAGGAATGTGTCTGATCAAATATAACCTTCACAACTAGGACCTAATTAAGACCAAAAAATGATTGTCCTAGCCTTAAAATTCCCATTTTAATGTTTTCACATATATGGTTTGTTGATTGTGCTAACGATTCATAATATACGACCCCCATTGAGCAACATTTGATCTATTTTAATAGATTTAGATGTGACAAAATCCTAATTACCATGTCTCACCCATATAAATTTAGAGATAATCCTCTTTTATTTTATTATAGGACTCATTTATGCATGTGTTGAAGCTGATGATTTATATCTATCCCTCACATTTTGCCTTAACATGTGATTAAAGTTTGTTTAGTTTGCACACTTAGGGATGAGGAGATTCTCTTAAGGAATGCATCTGATCAAATATAACCTTCACACTTGAATACTAACCAAGACCAAAAATTTATTGTCCTATCCTTAAAATACCCATCTATATGTTTTCACATAGATGGTTCATCGATTGGGATAACGAGTCTTAATATATGGCCCCCTCTGAACAAATTTTGGCTCATTCTATGAGATTTGGTTGTGATAAAAACCTCATTTCCACCTCTCACCCATCTCAATTTTGAGGTAATTCTCTTTATTTTTCTTATACTACTTATCCGTGCATGTTTTAGAACTGAAGGTTCATCTCTATCCCTCATGGTTCTCCTACAATGCACAAAAAAAGATCACTCATTTTACACACTTAGGGACAAGGATATTATCTTAAGGGATGCATCTAATGAATTTTACCCTTCATTCTCAATGCTTGACTAAAACCAAAAAATGGCCTTAAAATATTTATAACACCCATCTATATATGTCCATAATGTTTGTCTATTGAGCTAATGAGTCATAATATATGACTCCCATTGACCAATTTTTGGCTCATTATAAGAGATTTATTTACAACAAAAACCCCATTACCATATCTTTCTTGTCTTGAGTTAGACAGAATCCTCACTAGATTCGTTAGGGGAGTGATCCTTGTACATGTTAGGGATGACAGTTCGTATGTATCCCTCATGGTTCTCTTGCAATGTGTGATTAAAATTTGCTCAATTTGCACACTCAAGGACAAAGAGGTTATCTTAAAGGATGTGTTTGATCAACTATAACCTTAAATCTTAGGGCCTACTTGGGACCAAAAATGGCCATCATAGCCTTAAAATTCCCATATAGATGTTTCTACATAGACTATTCATCGATTGGGTTAACGAGTTTTAATATACAGCCCCTATTGATGAACTTTTGGCCCATTCTGAGAGATTTAGCTACAAGATAAATATTATTGCCACATATTTTTTGTCTCATGTTAGAGAAAATAATCTTGGTATTTCTTATAAGACTCATCAATGCATGTGTGGGATATAACAACTTATATCCACCCCTCACAGTTCTCTTACAATGCATGACCAAAGTTCACATAGTTTTCACACTCGTGGATGAGGAGATTCTCTTAAGGGATATGTTTAATCAATTGTAACCTTCACTCTCGAGGCCCAACCAAGACTGATAAATGGTTTTCCTATCCTAAATATTCCCATTTCAATGTGTCTACATAGATAGTTCATTGATTAGGCTAACAAGTCATAATATACAACCCTTGTTGACCAAGGTTGGTCCCATTTTGAGAGATTTCACTTTGATAGAAACCTTGCTACCAATTCTCACCCATATCAAGTTAGATAAAAACCTCATGGGATTTATTATATGACTCATTCATGTATGTGTGGGTGTTGATGACTCATCTCTAGCCATCACAATTCTCCTACAATGCATGACTAAAGTTTGCGCAATCTGCATACTCAGGGATAAGGATATTATCTTAAGAGATGCATCTGATCAAACGTAACTTTCACTCTCAGGCCCTGATCAAGATTGTACAATGATCATCTTATCCTTAAAAAAACCATCAATATGTGTCTACATATAAAGTAAGTCATAATATACATCCCCCACTAACTCTTAGCCCATTCTAAGATATTTTGTTGCAAGACAAACCTCATTTCCACATCTCACCCATCTTAATATAGAGAAAATACTCCTAGGATTTCTTAGATAACTTGTCTATGGATCTATGGGAGTTGATGGATCATCTCCATCCCTCACGGTCCTCTTTCAATGCACAACCAAAGTTGGAAGAGGATCTTAACCAAAATTGGGCACCGTAAGCTTGACAAATATTTGAAATTCATCAAATTTATTAAGAGGGAGATTTAAATACCTTTAATAAGCATAAAAGGACAAAATTGTAATCATTGGAGGGACTAATAAAGGGTCTATAGTCCAAAATATAAGTTTGTGTGATGTGTGAAGAAATAATGCAGGGTGTAATGATGGATTAATGTTTGAATTGGGTCCAAAATAGGTCTAAGAATATGTTTGAAGGTCCTTCAACATGAAAATGACAATAAAAAAGGAAGTCTCTTGTGTATTTTAGCATACAAAGGGTTGATATTACATGAGGAAGTCTAATGTATTGTATATTAAGTATTATTATTTATAAAAAAATTATTCATATATATTTTAAACATTTCTTAAATATCCTTCCTCAATATTTATTACTTAAAACACATAAAATTATATATATTAATAAATTATAAAATATGATATTGTATATTATATATTTACAAAATAATAATATATTATCATCATGTGCATATATAATATAAATAAAATATTATAATTAATATTTTATAATATATGATATATTAATCCTTATTAATGAGATAAAAGTATATTAACTTGTTAAAAGATATGTACTTTAACTCTTTTTGGGTTTCTCTTATTATTAATTATTTCAAGTTAAACTTTGATGGTGCTTCTAAAAATAATCCAAGATCTTCTATGCTAACTACACCATTTATGATTTCTCTAATTTATTAATCATAATAGCTTCTTTCAAACTTGTGAATAATACTAATAATCAAACATAATCCCAAGTACTTCTCCTTAAGCTTGAGCTCACTTCTCAATATTGGATTGATCACCTTATCATTGAAGAAGACTCTATGGTAGTGAGTCATACTCTCCAATCTCATTCCTCAACTACTTGTCACTTATTTGTAGCAAGATGTAAGTGTGTGTGGAGTGCATAGCATCTAGTCTTTCATTTGTACCTCTAGACTAGGAGGATGCCATGCTTGTTGCTCACAATTACCCTCTATTTATATTAAAAGCTTCCAAAAGGGAAATGATATAATGTGATTTATTTTCTCTTGCTCAACTGAATAACATGTTTTTATATACCTATAGGTTTAATAGTTAAATCATTTTAGACTATCCTAGGTGTCAAGTTTCTTAATTTGGATGAGCACCCCTAGGTCAGTTCTTGGGTGTCTTCCTATTTTATCAGTTGTCTATGGAAGATTTTGAAGAATATGAATTTGGTTCATCAAGTTATGGTAATTTTTTTCGCACCCAAGTTTTAGGTTTGTCTTGGTTCAAGATTGGGAAAAGGTTTTCTCGTTATATTCAATCTCACTACCATTCTCATGCCATGAATCTAGATTCATGGAAGTGGTCAACTATATGGAGGAAATTATCTTCCTTACAAAGCATAAGCCTATGCAAGGAAGGATTTTACCACCTTTGGATATGGCTACCCTTAATTTTGCCTATCATATTTATCCTCTCACTATTTGTGACTCAGTGATTTTTATGTCATTAAAGCAGCTAAATTTCTAGTGTATATGATGGGTTTCACTTGGAAAAGTACCCTTAGGAAAATTGAAGGTAGTGAATCTAGTAGGGTTCGTGCTCTTTGTAAAATGTGTTTAAATTGGGTGTTTAGATATTATGGTGGGCATCAAGGTACAGATGTGATAGGATCCAAGGGCAAGTTCAGGGTCATGGTCTCAGGTGTGAGGATAGTACTGATGTAATAGTAGTTAATGTGACCTCCCCTCTCAAAAAAAAGCATCAGATTAGCTCTCCCTCTATGTCCTAGACTTATAGGTCCTCCTTTAATGTTATCACATGGGGATGGTGTTAACCTAAACCCTAATTTGGTCATTGTTATGGCTGATGATGTCAAGGTACTTGAGAAGGTGATTGTTGAATGGTTATATTTTCTTTTTTGGCTTTGAAGTGTTAGTATCTAGTTAGTGGATTAGTTTTTTTTCCTATGGTATTTAGTGTACTCCTTGGTGAACTATATCTTTCTTCGTTATGTTAGGGAAAACTATGTCTCTGGGTTGGTTTATCATTGATTTTATTTGATAGTTTTTAATTTTAATTTTTTGTTTTTTCTCTTTTTATTTTTTTTTCTTTTTAATATAGTTGTTATTTTTAGTGAAAGGGTAAGGGACTCTAAACTCTGAACATATATTATATATATAGAGCAAGGCAATGTTAAAATCAGTTAGCATGCATCATTTTATTTCATATTAATATTTTGAGATCTATTAAGATTTGTTTGATGATATCATTCATTGTCATCATCTGCAATTAATATTTTGAAACATATTAATGTTTTATCAACATACTCATTTAATATTCATAATGAGGTACCAAAATATTGAATATTAATGTGTGTTTAAGAGAGAGTTTAGAACTAATTAATGTTTAAATGAAAAGATGGAAACTCTTTATCATAAAATATGCCTATGATGTAATTAATATTTCATTTATTATTTTCTACCAATAACTTGAAGAGGGTAATGGGATTACAATAAAATAAAATATTTCAAAACAAAGAAAATGGATAAAATATAAAATACAAGAGTTAATTTTTTGATATTCTTAGCTTAATTAATTGTGACTATAAAGTAGAATAATGAATTTATTTATACCTATAAAACTAAGATTGAAGAATAGATTGTGATGCTAAACCTTGAGAGAAAGAGTCATACTAATAACTCTGAATGAGGTCAATATATGTTATTTCATCTCTCTAATGAATAAGGTAACACATCTTTGATCCTCATAATGAATAAAAACTTGTAGATAGCCTTAATTTTCTCTAAAGATAAAATTAAACTACCACAAATCTCATAATATATTTGACACCTAAATATAAAATTCTCAATGAATTTTAATTCATTATTGTAGAGTTTTCACATGTGATGATGTAACATAATAAAATGCTCTAACTCCACACAAAGCTAATGAGAGCATACCCATAATTAAACATATAACCATAGTTTTTTCCTATGAAGTTCTTGACTTGAGTATAACCGACATATTATTCTTATTTAGATATTATCTACATTAATTAAGTTATTCTATCCAATATTTGTGTGTTGTTATTCCATATAAAAATTTGAATAACCATTTAAAAAAATATATTAATAATGTTCTTTTGTATAAAAATTTTATGTTATTTATTTACTAATTTTTTAAAGGATTATACATTTAATACATGAATTTACCAATACCATAAATGTTACTAGTTCAGGTATTTTAAATACACGTGTTTAAAAAATATTATTGTTTATGTTTGAGTGGTATGTGACAAACCCAACATAAACACTTAAAATTTGATATATCTTAACACTTTTTAATTTATGTATTTAAAATATATAATTTAATTATAGTTATATCAAATTTTAATATATAGAAGTGGATGAAAGACATATGTCTCTAGATCCTACCTCTCATGTTGCATTGTGCACCTATCATTTTTCCCCTCCTCCTCCTCCTTTGCTTGATGGTGGTCCTTATATGGATTTCAAGGCTTTGCTTTAGTATTTGACGTTTTGTGCATATAATTTAAAAATGTTCATCTCAAGGATTTTTTGGTGTACTAATGTCTCCATTACGATAATTCATATATGTGTGGCTAACACAGCTAATCCATTCTCTTCTCCATCTTCACTTATTCTCCTCCCATATCTTCATTCACTGAGTATAGATATATACATAATAACATTTTGAAATTTCTTATGCATTTGTCTCACACTCATCTCTTTAGATAATTTTTTTTTCCCTTCATCTTCATGGTTCCATCTAATCAAGCTTTCATTTTTACATCTATTTTTTAAAGAAATAATGCCTCAGTGTCTGGTAAAGTTTGATTTAGGTCATTCTTGTCATATCTATCTCACTATAGGGGTGTTTTGGATCTGGTATAGAGGTCATTCTCCTAGATCTGACTTCCATTATGAAGTCATGCAAAATCATTAACTTATCTCTAACCTAAACCCTCCCTTGTCTAAGCCTGATAAATAATTTCTCCTTCCTCTCCTTCCTTTCAAATGTGTTATTTTACCCTTATTTTAGATCTAGATGAGTCTAATTTTGAGGAGCTTATGGATATGGAAGAGGATTATTCTGATTTGGGGATTATTTAAGGTTTCATAATTTTTTGTTACCTATGGTTGATCTTCATGCCCAAATATTTGATCAATGGAAATTGATTTTTTCCACTGATATATCTATTTCCCCTCATGTAAGAAGATATTTATTTATTTATGAATTAGAGGAAGACATAAAGGTGATTATAAATTTGATTCCTTGGTTTTGGGATATATTATTCTCTACATTAACCCTTGGCTTCTTGATTTTAACCCCTTGCCCCATTAATTTTTAGTAGCCCATATATGTGTAAGATTTCCCAACCTTCCATTGCATTTTCTAGGTATTTATTGCCTGAATACCATTATAAATATTCTTACAAAGTGCCTTTATATTTTTAGTTACCAATATTTGGTACATGCACAATTTTCATAATCTCTTTCACATAATCTTACATATATAGACCTTTTTATAGATAATTGAGCATCTAGTGGCACAGTCTCATGTGGACCTTTGTCATTCCATGTTATTTTTATTGATTTATATGATATTTTATGCTTTTATGTTCATTAGTCTACTTCCATCCAGTATGCTATAGGGATCCCTACTTACATTTTTTTCACTTTTGTGTTTTTGGCCTTTGGACACTACCATCTAAGTCAGAACACTTGCATTGATGCAATTGTCAAAAGTTAGCATAAGTGTCCAGCCTTATCATTTGATCATTTTTTATAATTTTCACTTTATGGCCATTTTTGAGGAATCATACATTTATTATATTGTATGCTTTCATGCGTCACTAGGTCTTATTTAAAAACTAAAAGGTTCCCAATTTAAAAAGAGTTTTGGTTTTATTTTATTTATCAAGAAAACCTCTCAATTAACATATAATTTATTTCATTCAAAAGATATTGAATTTCATAATACATAAAATTGATATATTTAAAAAGTCTAAGGTATTTAAAAAAGTCAAATTTCACTTGCATTGCTTTACCAATGGTTCTAATAGGAGAAAGATTATATAATTTAACTATCACCATTACACACACACCTAAGAGGGAGAACTACATGTGATTATGAAACCCTCTTAAGAGTATATGGATATGTAGGCAATACATAGAAATAATGGGGTTGTTAGGGTTAGTTTTAGCTTGATTCAAGTGTTAACATAATTTTATTGAGTCACAAGTGGTAAAAATTAATGGAGTTATGGTTTTGATTATTGACATTATTGTGTGCATGTTCTGATTACTATTTGAAAATAGAATAAGAATACAAGGGCCAATTCACATATATTACTATATATTTTATATGATATCAAATTTAAAAATATATTATATTATAATATTAATAATTAATTATATATTATATTAAATATTTATATACTATAATATATAATTATATAATTTTAATGTTAATTATTAATATATCTATTTAATAGTATAAATGTATCTTCCTACATTGAGTCATATATACATATAAGCCATTACATATACTTATCAAGTAACATTAGATGAGATTAGAAAAATGAGAGCTTTACCTAGGCTAGGAAAATAATAAAATTAAATTCAACAATGATTGAGGGATGCAATGCAAGAGGAATTTCATGGTTGGAAGAGAGATGGACAGATTTAAGGATGTTTATAACACATAGCATAGGGGTGAATAGGTGGTAACCATTGATTCTTGATATTTATGGTTCCCATATTCTATGAAATTATTTACATGTGGAGAAAAATGAGGAATTTTTATTTGAATCAAGTTTTTCCATCACACTATGTGAGTTGGTACCAGAGATATACAAATAAATGTTATTTATCATAATTTTTCAAATAAATGTATTTTTTAAACAATTTTATATTGTTAATTTATTGTCATTTAAGATTTAATTCTAATTGAGTCCTAAGCAAATTGAACTAAGTGGAAAAATGGAGCTTTTGAGTTTCAAATTTCAACATTTGAAGAGATTTAATTCTTCCACTATCATTATTAAGATATTTTCAAAATGTTGCAACCAATTTTTTTATTGAATTATCGAAACATATACTTGATGAACTAAATTTTAGTGTTTATGGTAGTTTTTTTCAAAATTTGTGTTTGTTCTTTAATTTCTATATCAAATCAATCATTACTCAATTTTATTATATGGATTGTTCACAAAATTGGAATCTCTAGAGGTTTTAATTTTAACATAATGCAGGCATAGATGATAGACTTAATGTAACTTGATATTTACATGGTAATATTTTCAAAAAAAATATTTTTTGGTGAATAATGTTAGATTATGCACAGATTATAATATAATAAGATTTTCAAACCCCAAATTCCCAAAAAAATAATAAAAAATAGTAATATATATTGGTTGGAAAGGCATTTGCACCATTTGTAATAATTATAATTATAAAGGAAGTAAGGTCGAACTTGATTTTAATATTTGAAGTATATTCATCACATCATTTACATATTTAGATCCTTGGCTTCCCTCACCATCTAATATCCTAGTCTTGAACAAATACCCATTTATGTAGCTTTAGATCTCACACATTTGCATTCTTATTCAACCATAACCATCTTCAAAACTTTTCATACATACCTTTTGTTATTATATCCATCATTTCCTCTACTCAATTCAACACCCACTTGTAATTATCCATAATAATCCAATCATTCAATCTTTGATCCAACAACATGGGGAAATCAATCAAATACAATCCAACACCCATTCCCTCCATGAATGAGTTAAAAAGGCCCCTAAAGATGGGTGTAAAAAAAAATATCATGTTGAGGAGCCCACATGCTCAATACCATTTCTCTATTCACCACTTTCAATTCAAATCCTTCGGACAGTGAAGTTAATACCCTCTCTTGAACTTCATTTTTGTCTTCATCCAAGTATCTTGGATAACATAGTATACATAAAGATTGCTATAGGCTAGCCACCAATCCTTCAATTATTTCCTCTATATGATTCTTATAAATATATTCCTTACTACCAAAAAACACATAAATAATAGAAGCATAAGTTTTCTTATCTAACCATCTCAAACATTCATGTTATCCATGGGTACTATATACTAAAGGATAGGTATGAGGTAAAAGAGCACCCATGGAAACCACCAAATGTGTTCTGACATGATAAAAATAGTCTATAAATATTTACTCTAATTCATATTAATATTTTATGACTATTCTAGCACAATCATATTAATTATTAGTAAATGGGTAGGCAATGCCAAAATCAGCTAATATGCATCATTTCATCTTGCATTAATATTTTTAGATATATTAAGATTTTACCATCATCATCATTCATTGTCATCATATGTATTTAATATCTTGAGACTTGTTAATATTTTCTCAATATATGCATTCAATATTCATAGTGAGGAAGTAAAATATGGAGTATTAATGTGTGTTATTTGAATGATGTTTAAGACTAACTAATGTTTAAATGAAAATGTGAAAGCTCTTGTTAGCTGTGGAGCTTGATTATTTTCAAGGATTAGAAATTAAAATTTTGATGTTATTTTGGCTGAGTTTGGATCCCATTATTTGAATCCCTCATGGCATAGGGGGTTGCAAGGGGGGTTTGGATCCCATTCTTTGAATCCCTCAAAGAAATTTTTTTTATTAAAATTGTGTTGTTAAATTGTAATTTCATAGTCAATCTAGGCCATTTATTAAAGGTTTCTAGATCTAATAATAGAGGGTATGTTTAGGTGTTTTTCACTCTAAAATGTATTGATATATGGCTGAGATGTATGATTGTGAAAAATGATGAAATATTGTATACAGAGAGGAGGCATAAAAGGTAGAGAGGTGTAACATGGTTTGTTATAGATTTTGTTTCTCCCTTGTATTTCTATAAATAATACACTGGACAAGTTTGGTGGATGTAGCCCATCTTGGGTGAACCACATTAAATTTGGTATTATGTGTATGTTTATTTTCAGAATGTTTTATTAATTTATTTCATAGTTTCTCTTGTATGTAATTTGGGGATAGATCTGGGTTTTAATTTATCCTAATAGCTCTTGATCACATAATATGCCTCAAACATAATTATTATTTATTTTTAATTCAAATTTTATACTAATAACCTTAACAAGGTAATGGGATTGCAATAAAATTAAATTTCAAATAAAAGCTTGTAAAACAATGAATATATATAAAACATAACATAGAAAAGTTAAGTTTTTGATATTTTACAATTAATTAATCATGATTACAAATTAGAATAATGATTTTTTTGCACCTCTAAAATTAAGGTTGAAGAAATGGCTCTAATGCTAAACCATGAGAGAAACACTTGTACTAACAACTCTTAATGAGGACAATCTATGTTGTTTCATCTCTCTAATGAATAAATATACACATATTTAATCCTCATAATCAATAAAATGTTGTATAGAGCCTTGATTTCCTCTAAACATAAAAATTAAACCTACCATTAATCTCATAATACATTTGCCACCAAAATAAAAAATTGTACTTTAATTCTAGTTCATTATTGTATAGTTTTCACATGTGTTAATGTAAAATAATAGAGTTATCTAACTCCACACAAATCTAATGTTAGAATAACCATAATTGAACCTAAAACCATATTTTTTTCCCTTGAAATTATTGAATTGAGTATAACCAACATATTTTTTTGATCTCTACTACCTACACTAATTTAAAATTACTCCATCCAACATTTGTGTGTTATCAATCCATATAAAAGTTTGAATAACCTTTTAAGAAATTAAATTAATAATTTTTTTTGTATAAAATTTATAATTTATTTACTAAATTTTAAAGTATTGTACATTTTATATGTGAGTTTACTACTATAATGAATGCTTCTAGTTTAGATATTTTTAAATCCATGTGTTAAAAAATACCGATTTCTATATTTGAGTGGTATGTGACAAAGCTAACATAACACTTAGAAATTGACATCTTGAGATTTTTTGATATATATATGTAAAATATCTAATATAAATTTAGTTACATCAAATTTTCATATAGATAATTGGATGAAATATGGATGGGTCCAGCACCTACCTCTTCTATTTTTTTGCACACATGTGCTTTCCCCCTACCCCTCATCCTCCTTTGTTTGATGGTGATCCTTTTGTGGTTTCCAAAACTTTAACCCACTATTTTAAATTAGGTGGATAGAATTTTTTCATCTCATTGTTTTATTTATCTAATAATGTATTCATTGGGATCACTCATACACATATGGCTAACAACGTTATTCCATTCTATTTTTTTCATCTTCCTTTATTCTCCTCTCGCGTCCTCTCCACTTAGTGTAGATATCTTCATAGAAACATTTTGAAATTTCTTTTGCATTTCTCTCTCATTCATATCCTTCAATGTCTTTATGTTTCCCTTCACCTTCATGGTTCCATCTAATCAATCTTTCATTGTGAGATCTATTTCTGAAAGAGATAATGTCTAAGGGTATGATAAAGTGTAATATGGGTCCTTAATATTATATTTATCCAACCATAAAGGTTTTTTGGATTTAGTGTGAAAGCCATTATCCCATATCTTACCTCCTCTATGAAGTCATTCAAAATCATTAATTTATATCTAACCTAACCTCCCTTATCTAAGTATAATAAAATATTTTATCCTTCCCTTTAAGTTTGTTATTTTACCCTTGTTTTATATCTAGATGAGTCTATTTTGAATGTGGTGGTGGATATATAATATCATTATTCTGAGTTGGGGATAATTTATAGGATTCACATGTTTTGTTTATCCCTTATTGATCTTCATGATTAGGTATCTAATCAATGGAAAGTAATTTTTCCACTAATCAATGTATTTTCCCTTGTGCAAGAGCATATTTTAGTGTTATTTAAGAATAAAATGAGGAAAAAGAGGTGATTTTAAATATGATTCCTTGGTATTAGTATATGATATTCTTTGATTAAAGCCTTGGAATCTTGATTTTAACCCCTTAACCCATAAATTTTCAATGGCCAAGAGTTGGATGAGATTTACAGACCTTACCTTGCATTTTTGGGGTATTTATGAAGTGCCTTTGTATCTTTAGATACCTATATTTGGTAAAATCATAATTTTCATAGTGCCTTTCACATAGTATTACATGTATATACACCATAATAGATAATTGAGAACTAGTGGTGTGGTCTAATATGGACCTTTATTGTTTCATGTTATTTTTATTATTTTATGATATTATATGTTTTTATGTTCATTGTTATGCTTTTATGCAGTATGTTATTGGGATCCTTACATATTGTTCACTTCTATGTTTTTATCCCCTAGACACTAATGTCTGAATCATGACACTAGCATTGATACTATTGTCCAAAGTTAGTGGAAGTGTGAAACCTTGTCATTTGATCATTTTCCATACTTTTCACTTTATTACCATTTATGACGAATCATATGTTTATTCTATTGTCAACTTTTACATGTCACTAAGTCATAATTCAAAATTAAAAGGTTTCTTATATAAAAAGGGCTATGGTATAATTTTATTTATCACACAAGGCTCTTAATTAGCTTATACTTTATTTCATTCAAAATCTATGTAATTTCATCATACATCAAATTGTTAGATCAAAAAAGTCTGGGGTATTAAAAAAAGTCAATCTACACTTGAATTGCTTATTACAATGGTTTCATTAAGAGACAGAGCATATAATTGCACGATCACCATTACACACACATACCTATGAGGGATAACTACATGTGATTCTAAGGCCCTCTTCAAATTATATGGCTATGTAGGCAACACTTAGCAATAGTGGGTTTGTTAGGGTTAGATATAGCTCAACCCAATTACTAATTTGTTTTATTTAGTTACATGTGGTAAAAGGAAAAGGAGTTATGGTTTTGCTTATTGACATTATTTCATGCACTATCCAATTTATATTAGAAGACAAAATAAGAGTAAAGGTGTCAATGTAAGTTTAAGAAAAGATAGAGTCAATTTTTATACATATTTAAAGGTAGATAGAAGTGTTGAGATTCGAACACCAACATTTATAGTAGTATCCATAGGTCGACAATTGCATTCATGAAAGAAAAATAGTTAGAAGACTAAATGAATAGAATACAAATCCATTTCACATATCTAAGATGAACCTAAATCACTCCTATAGATCATGATAGAATGGAAAACAAGATACGCTCTTTCTACCTATTATTTATATAGTAATTATTGTATTTATTGCACATGCTTGAATAGGATAATTTCTAATATAATTTCATATATTATCTAAATATAAATATTGTATTATTTCAATCAAACATTTTATTTCCATAGTGTGTTTATGAAATAGACCGATTTAGAATTTTTTAAAAAAAATCTTGAACCCATCCTATATATTAAAATGAACCAAACATTAGATTAATTTAGGGTCTCTTTCTTCTACCAAATTGAATTTTTAGATTGTTGTATTTATTTTTTAGATCTGATTTATTACATGGCCATAATATATGTGATTTTTTCCCCTTTCCTATAAGCCTTGTGATATTTTTCTTCTTTGTGTTTATCCTTAAAACCCTTAGAATCTCTACTCATAGTGAAATCCCTAAGAGGCCTCATCTTTTTGATCACTTGTTTAATATTTATGTTAATCAATACATTGGTTATGAGGATATTATGGCTAGACAATAATGTACCCAAACCTCTCCTTTTGTAACCACTTCTTACAAATATGATAATGAAAATAATAACAATGAAAATGCATGTCTCAATGAATATTTTGAATCTCATAGCATGAATTTGTATGCCCCTTATGATTATGACAGTTAGTATACATATTTTGAATATGACCATGAAGAACCTATTTCTCCTACTTCTACTACATCACATGATTTATAATCTAAAGATGAGTTGCTTGAAAAAAAACTAAGTTTAACATTTATTTTGCATAACATTAAATATGATATAATGAACATGCAATAAATTAGTATTCAAAATGCTGAATGTAGCAATTTATCATGCATTGAATCTTCAAAATAGGAACCAATAGTTGAATGCATATCCTTTATCTTCAATAATGAACATGTTACAAAGGATTGATGTTTTCATTCTTTACAAAATTTTGAAAATCCTATTTATTCTTTCAATCATTCAAATGAAAATAGGGAAAGTACTATTTGTCGACCAATTTTGACCCCCAAGGTCAAAATGTCAACCCCTATAGGTGAAATGTTTTTTTCATGTCTCGATAACCTAGTTCAATGTCTTGGCATGCCTTATATAACCTTTAAAAAGTCTTTATAAATACTTATTAGCATTATTTAAGTTTTATTTGGATAAATTACGGTAAAGTCATATGATTGGTCTTGTAATGGTCTAATCCTATTATGGTGAAATGAAATTTGGTCAAGTGGTTTCATATTTTTTAGGGGTTTCCCAAAGTAATTTCATGCCTTAACCACCTTATAATAAAGTTTCATGGTGATTTGGAGAGTTTAAGGTTCATTTTTGAATTTTAATGTAGTGTTTTATAAGGAAAAAGGTAATTTTTGGATAATTTGCATGTATTTCAAAAATCCCCAAGTGAAAAATCAATATAATACACTTTATAAGGACCTTAGAGTAGTTAGATAAGTTTTGCACCTTTCAACAAGTTAGATAAAAGTTAGAATCTTATGTTTCAATGCCAAATAAAGGAATTAAGGTGCTTGTCTGAACTTGTTAAGATCAATTGCATGTAAAAATGATTTAATAATGTCATTTAATATTTCATATGTCATATTCCAGCTTTGGATCAGGTTTTAGGTCCAAAAAATGCATTAAACTCTCTCTCCCCTCCATTGTTCCCTTCACAAGCTCATTAAGGCTATTTTCAAATGCATGGTATAGGCCATATAGGTAGAGTTAGAGGATAATATTTCTACCATATATGAGGACCCCTATGGGCTTTTAATTAGTGTAATGTTAATTTGGTTTATCTCCTTATCCTTATGTATAATCACTAACGATCTAAGGTACTTTTTGAGAAAAAAATCCCCATAGGCTGAGTTTTGTGCAATTTGCATGCAAGTATGAACTCATTGGGGAACAAAGAATCTTATATAAGGTCTATATAATATTCAAAAAAAAATTATACTGGTACCCAATAACACACATTTGTGACATTAGAATTTGAACATGAGATAATCACAAAGGAAATTTACAGGTATTATACTTAAAGTTGAGAGTTGATGCACAATCCAACATATTAAAATTATTTTTAGATGTTTCACATCATATTTTATCTTCATTAAAGTCCCTATTATCATCTAAGTATTTTGTCCTAGTTTCAAAAGGGTCATATCATCATTCACCTTTTGGAGTATGTCCTAGAGTTGCCTACATAACAAGATCAATTGAGTGAGGTCTAAATATGCATTTCCAAAATATTTTGAGAGTTATGAATTCTTAATAAAATTCTTGATTTAAATGATTAATTATTTTTAGAGACCTAATGACCATGTTTACACTTTTTAAAGTCTAAAACATAGGGTTGCAAATCTATAAGTCTATAGACCTATAGGTCTACAACTTTAGGAGAAGTCAAATGAAATGTGTCAATGTTTGAGATGTATACCTACATATTAGATCATTATAATGGATTCATGTTTGAAAAAATTTAATATACCAATGAATATACCATAACATTTGAAGTCAAGAGAGAGTTTATGATAGAGTCTATAAGCCTAATGCTTCTACATAATTATATGTATGGAGACAAAGAAGGTAGAGGTTTGTGAAATGCTATGAAAAGGGACAATTAACCATGTGAGGAATTGATAAATTTCTTTCAATGATTTTTTAATTATTTAAAGTTTCATAATGCCTTGAGAAATCTAAACTCAAAACCACATGTTCAAACCTTTCTCCAATCAACACCTACAACTACCTTTAAAGAGACAGAGCACATAAAGGATAATGAGGTCTAAAAATAGTAATGTGGGTGGAAATTAGAATTAATTAAGTTCTAATGGCTCATATAAATCATTATTAGACTATCTTAGTACTTAAGGGTCAAAAAGAGAACTTAGTTGTGGAGTTGGAGAGACCTATAGGTCTGCTAGATAATGTATGTTAGATTCAAAATAGAGAGTGGACAAAGTTCATGAAGGATATTTTTTTGAAGTTGATAATTTTTAAATAAATTCACAAGAAGTTAAGTATAAAATAATTAAGGTGTAAGACCGTAATAATACCACTATAATCTAGACAAGTCCAAGAATGCTACACTTGAGTGACCTTGCTAGTTGTAGGACTATGTAAAAGAATATGTCATATTTTGTGAAATAAATATGTGATAAAGGTGTTTGAAAAGGCATATAGGTTTGTGCCAAGGTAGTTTAGTAATATTTTAGGTATTCATAGTATCATTGAGACATATGAGACTTAAGACTTCTATAGAACAACTAAGTATCTCAAGCCTTCAAGGTTGTATGTAGAATAAGAAGGGACACAAGAAGTTTCTACATTTGAGGATGAAAGACCATTAAAAGTTTTTAATAGGGTCATTAAAATTATTAATGTATTGTGTTTAATTCCTAAAACCCCGAAGTGTAATCAGAACACTTTAATATCATCTACAAGTTTGTTAGGTAATGTAGGTTGGTTCCAATCCTAAAGGCGAGGCAGGGTCCATACAAAGAGAATTGTAATATATATTGGGTGAGAAAAAATTTAAGAAGTAATTAGTTATTTAGTATACCATAAATGAGAATCTGAGAGAAAATGACTTAGTAGTTCACCTAAACTATGCATACATAATCAATAAGACCATACATAAGTATGTTTATCTTGCTAAGAGGAAGTCATTTAGAGTCAGTGATATGGGAGTTGGATTTAACTGATAGGTAGTTCTAAAGAACAATTCAAAGTAAAAATACCTAAATAATATTTAATAGATTTGACTGTCTACAAGTCTCTCAAAGATCCTATCTACACAATCATGAAACCTATAGGCCTATTTACTCTATTGAGTGAAAGTGATTATGTAGTGTGAATAGATGTATTTGGGAGATAAATAATTATGAATTGGTTTCATGGTGACATTATAATCTCATTTATATCTTCAAACTCAGTGAAAAGTCATGGAATGAAGATAAGCCCTATCTAGGCCTAACAAGCTTAAGATCACACATAGGCCCATAGATACAGTCATGAATAAAGTGTCATATTGGAGGTAAGGTGGTGGTATTAAGGCCTTAAAATTTTTAAAATGAAGTTAAAAACCTTTTAAAATAATTTATAGATATGGAAAATAAAGATAAGCCTCATTTGGCCTTTGAGACCACCTTAAACTTCTCTCATGTAAGACTACAATTCAAGACTAACATTCTACTACTTGATGAGGTCATGAACCTATGCCTGGAGATAAATGGTTCTCATGGATGGTAATGAGGTCCCTACACTAAAATATTTTGAAATTTTATATTGTTTTAGATTCCTGACCTTCATGAACAAAGCCTAAGAATCAAAACCCCTCTCAAATGCACACTCAGACACCTAAGAGGCACCATATTTTATTCATATATTTCCTGACAAGGTGCATGGGGATGAATGGTGTTTAGAGCTGTTATATGGTTACCCTTATTTATTTTGGAATTAGGAGAGAGAAACAAGATCTGTTCTTTATGAACAATCCTTAAGAATGAAACATGCCTAAAACCATCTTAAAACCCTAGTAATGACTAGCTGAGAGAAATGAGATTATAAAGTGAATTAAATGACCTAATTTACCCATGAAACATTTTGGAAGTTTTTATGGACTAAAATTAGGTTCTCTATATGTACTTCTTTTGTATTTGTTATTGTATAGACTATAATAAATGAATTATTTTACATAGTTTTTTTATGATTTACAAGGGATTTGAGCAAAGGAGAACATTCAAACTATTATATGATTTCAATTGATATGTATTACATATATTAATTCCATAATTTATTCATAATAAATCATTTAGGTGATCAAAAAAATCTCAATTTCTAAGGTAGTCCTAAATAGGCCTAAAAATAGACTAGGTTGTAAGACCATTTCATGGTTCTCACACTTTCACAAGGTCTCAGGACCTCAAATTTGAGATGGTAGTTGGTGATAAGTTATTAAAATTCAATCACATGATTTTTCATGGTTTAAAATGTGTGGGATAGGTCTATATTATAATAATATGATTTTAAGCAAGGATGCCTGATTGAGCCCTATTTGAGGAGAGAGAAAGGTAGAAAAACACACTTCCACTCACTCTCAAGACTTAAAACATGGTATGGAGATGTAAATACATAATATATCCTCAAATATTCTCATATTATATTATTACCATTTGTACACTTGTCTAAATATGGAAATTTTCATGATTTTAGGGCTACAAGGAAAATAGACCTAATTGGAGATTTTGGTGTAGAATGAATTATTGGAGTTATTTTGAGACTTATAAATATTTTTTTTTAGGTATTATATGATGTTAATAGACCATAAATGGAGATAAATAAAATTTGATAATATGAATCCAAGTTTTGACACTTGTAAGTAAGATTAGCCTAGTGAGATAAAGACTTTTGGACACCTAGCAAGAGAATGAAGTGATATATCAAAAAGAACCTTCAAAGATCAATGGAATGGTGTTAAGAGTAGATAAAATATGTAAATAAAAATTACCTAACCATCAATAATTCCAATTTTCATTCCTTAATCCAATGCAAAGGGTATTTTTGGAGAGCTAAGCAAGGTTTTAAGTAAAGCTTGAAATTGCCATGCCACTTGGAGTAGAAGAGCATCTTCAGAGGACTAACATTTATTTATTAGCACCTGATAAGGTAGTTTAAAAATCCTTTATTTTTTAAATCTTTTTGTACACTCTCTCTCTCTCTCTCTCTCTCTCTCTCTCTCTCTCTCTCTCTCTCTCTCTCTCTCTCTCTCTCTCTCTCTCTCTCTCTCTCTCTCTCTCTCTCTCTAGATATATATATATATAGAGAGAGAGAGTGAGTGAATGAGAGTTAATTAGATAATTTTTTATCTTACACCTAGGTATGGAAAAGCCCTGACCATTTTCAGCCTTTGATCATTGAATAATAACCTAGCTTTGCATTCTCCATGGACTATTTTCAATATGCATGCTTGATTATTTGATCTTACTAAGTAATAGTCTTACTTCCTTGGCATACTTATCATTTTTTAACATTCATGTTCAATTTGGAATCATTTTTGAAAGTATACTAAAGTATCTAAATAGAGTGTGTATGGGTTTAGTGATTTGTCTTTCATTAGTATCATGTTATGACCTCTTGATTAGTAATCCTAACTCAAGCTTTCTTCACAAACCTTGATGAGAAACATTGATGTACATAGGCATATTTAGATTAGTTTCATGTGTAGGTTAGTGTCTTATTTGAAGTGTAATTTCACTTAGTTGGTAGTGATCAGATATATTTAGTGCATCACCTTCATTAGAATAGGTTTCTCTCCATTTTCCTAGCAAGTAGTAGATTAGTGTTTGATCCTAAGTGATTCATCAAGGGTAGATATCCCTTTAACCTAGAGATTCACCTCTCCAGTTACCCACAAATTTGAAGTGTTTATATGTTACATCAAATTTGGAAGTCTTGAACTACTTTCCAAAAGGTGAAAACTTGATTGATAATAGTTTTGGCATGCCCAATGGGATTAAGGTCTAAATTTATGGAAGAGTTCTTGGTATTATTCTTCTACCTATTAGCCTTAATGAATTCAAGACATCGATGGTGATTCCATTCATGATCAGCTAGTTTTAGTAATCCAATCACTCATTCAAAGTAAGTTATGTTTCATGTCATCATCTTGATGAATTTATTATGGCTCAATTTGAGATGAATTTTAGTTTTATATAAGTTGATGACATATCTTATACCTATGGTCATCCATACTAGCCTTTCTACAAAACTTATCAACTTTTTCATGAGTCATATCAATCTTATGGTTAGCCTACATTCCCTCTACATTACCATAATGTTGCATATGATCATCCCTCTCAAGATCAATAGTTCCCTAGCTATATGCAATCATAAATGCATCATGTCTATAAATCAATCCTAGCTCAGAGAAGATAGAACATACCAACACTTTTGAATGGGAATACATTTATTAAGTGGGAGCATGACCAAGATGGGGATCTATTAAACCTAATTAAGGGATCACTTATCATAATATACCATATTAAGAAGGGTTATAAAGCTTACAATATAAAAAAATCATGCAAAAACCCTAAAAGATTCCTATATTTAATGTTCACTGTATTATGACAAACAAGAAATTAAATCTAATTTAGTGCACACTGTGATCTAAGAATTTGACTCAAGAGAGGATGGTTGTATGTTGTTAGTTCCAAAATGAAAACAAAATGAAAGAAACACACTAACTAATATAACATCTCTAGGCCTAAACACTAGAGAGAGCTTAGTTAACAAAAAAAATGAAAAACACAACTAAAAATTAAGAAATAAAACACAAGAATTCCTTCACCTTCCTTAGCCGCTCCAAATGCCTTTGTAGTAGTGGCTTGCTTGATTTTGTGCTTATGAAGTCCTTAGAAATGGAAGCTTGGCTATCTCCATTTCTCCTTGGCACCTTTGGCTTATGAATTGTCTTGCCTTGGAATCAATTTTCAATGTTAACACTAATTTCTTAAAGATTTGTAATGAATTCCACATTATAACTCTACACTCTCAAGTCTCTTAGAAATAATGTTCATGGCCTCTCTATTTATAAATTTTTACAAATGCCTAAAATCAACCTGAACCATCCATCTTTAGATTGATATGTGTGGTTGAATATTAATTCAATTTTTTAAATTATTTTTATAATTATCCTCATCATGACATTGGAATAAGGGTCAATTAAGAGGCATGGAGGGCATGAAACCTGATATTTGTGGCATTTATGGCCTAGGGATGTCTTCCCAAGAAATGAGGTCACCTGATGATGTAGATATTCAATATTCATTTCCAAAAATAATTTTTGAACAAGTTTCCATGGAATTATTTATTAGGCCTTGATTTGGGTTAATTATCTCTTAAGCATGATTAGGCACTTTATGCACAAATTACTCAAATTGATCAGAATGCCTTGTTATTGGTTCAAAATTTGGCTGGATTAAAATTGGAAGGAAATGTTAGATGCATTGGATATGTATTCCCTTTGAGAATTTTATAAACAAAAAATAACAAAGGTACATGTCTTGTGTAAAATATTTGACAGGAAAGAGCAATCTAGAGCACCTAAGTGCAAAATTGGCATTTTGACTCAGAATGATCTAATCAAAGTTAGTTAGCCTATAAATTACATTGCCCCATTTAGGTATACCCTAGCCAAAATTGGTACTTAAATATTTTAATTTAAATTCATTTAATACATTTTAGTGTTTTTAGGCCAAATTATGCATTTTAGGTGGAAATTGGTCAAAATCCTAGTTGGAGGTTATCAGTGGCCAGATTTAGGTGTCTACACACATCAAAGATTGTGTCACAATATGAGGGGTTAGTAAATAAATAAAAACATGTATAGGAGAATCTCAATTAAGATAAGTATGAGTAAGACCCTAATACATGGAATATGAAGAGTAATATTATTTGAGCCAATACTTATGCTAATTCTATCTACTAAAAAAAGTAGAACAAAGTTAGAATATACTTACCTAAATGTGAACACATCGAGAGTCAATCTCTCCTTTGGCCAATGGGGATTCATAATATTTTTTTCGTGGTTTTTAAGGATAACGAAGAAAGGCCAAAGCATCTAATTCTTATCCATAAGACTATAATATCCAAGCAAAAAACCTATGCTATATCTCCTCAAGTAGAATGGTATAAGAAAAGATTGTAAAGAAGAGTAAGTGAATAATAAATATTTATTGAATATTCTAAATAATGATCAAAATGATCTTGTATATATAGGTATATCTCAACCTAAATCCTTCTAAATATGTCGATTGTATGGAGTTGACCCAGTCGACCTTGTATGTATTTTAGAGATAAATCACTAGGTCCTGAGCTAGGTCAGTCGAAGGGATAATGAAACTCAAAGTGGAAAATAACAAAAAATAGTATAGGGTCAACCCAATCAAACCTATATAATAATCAGAGGCTAAAAACTATATAAGGTTGACCCAGTCAACCTAGTACAGTCAACTAGTGAAAGGGGGTCAAGGTGAGGAAAAGATGGATGGAAAGAGGAAAAAGACTAAAGGAGTGTGTAAGGTAGGAGTAATAACTTAGGGAATTTTTTTTAGGATTTGGTTGGATTAGTAATAATGTGTCAATAAGGGATAAAAATTATATGAAGCACCAAAGGTCTACCCACCCCTTTCTCGATGCACCCCTTAGGACGTGTACTCAGAGAGATTGAGTCTTGATGGGTTCCTAAAAGATGTAAAACATTAGTATGTTATAAAATCTAAAAATATTATGTGTATATATCTTCCCCATTTGAATCTCATCATATGTCACTAAGGTGCAAAAGGGGATGGTGCTTTGAGAAAAACATAGTAACACACAATGCTGATGCTAAAAATAATTGTAGTATATTTAAAGAAAAAATAGCTTAAAATAAATATCTAAAAAGTAAATGCAATTCATACCTTGACTAAGCTTTATCATCAGATGGTTGTCTATTATATTTTTTAGTTTTGATTGTATAGGCACATATATTTATTTTGACAAACCTAAGAATACAAAATTAAAGAGTAAAAATAAACAAACACAAGAAAAGCCAAGATAGTTGGTGCTATGAATATGGGATGTACTTGGGAAATTTGGCAAGCTAGGGTGATAAGTGCCATGTTAGACCAAATGGCCAAGTTAAAAAACAAGATTAAATTGGGTAACTGAAAATCCAAGGTTACTAAAGACTACAAAACTCAAATAATTAAACCCTAATTAAGAAAGGCAAACTCACCAAGTCAAACCAAGGATACATGTCAAATAGGATAGTAATAAAATAAATATATGATAAAATTAGAATTTTTTTTGGAAAAATAACATTGATGAGTGAGTAGCAACAATCCTTATCTCACTAAACAATATAAAAAGGTACATAAAAGGGAAAATGACATTGATGAGTGAGAAGTAACAAGACAACCTCACTCAACAATGGAAAAAAGGGTATGAACTTAGGTGTTCATAAAGAAGGATAGTATAACAATGATAAATGGTAAAATAAAAAATTAAGACAAGACTAGGAATGTAAATCATGGTGAAAAAGAAAGAAGTAATCCATATTTACTCAAACATATTGTTTCACTCTAAGGATAGATAAAACTAAAATAAAGTAGTCCTAGCATGTTTTTAAGAGATGAATAAATAATTAGAGAAGAAGGTAAAATATATTTGAAATCATAATTTGCCTATCAAGGGGGGAAATGAAATGGGTGAAAGAAAAACTAGGGTAGAGAAAATCTTGATCAAAGTGAAGACACTCAAATTAGGTTTATCAAAACAAGAAGACTTTCAACCTTAATCACAATGAAGAACTTATCTTAGCCACATAAGTCTCGGGTCAACAAATGAAGTATATTGATCATCCCATGAGGTCTATATGCATAAAAATTAAAATGGACCTACCTCCCCATAATGTGTTTCCTGTTCCTCAGCCCCTTATAAAGATGTCGATATACTAAAAAGATTGGCTACTTACATGATAAATTAGGTAGCATTATTAAAAAAATTGAGTTTCCCTATTCCAATCTATTGGACTATTGCACCCCAAAGGACCTCAAACCTATGTGAGGCCAATTGTAGATTTTGAGCTTTGATAAGAGATAGGAATGTGTTTGTAATCATGTCTTTTGATGTGATTTGATTTTAGATATTTGTATGTTACCTTTTAGATATTATTTCATTTTAATTCAAATGATTTGTATTTTAATGTTCTTGTTTTATTTTTCTATTCCTCCTCCATATGGATTTGGAAAAACAAACATGGGTGTTAAAGATGACATTCATTGAAAACTTGGGACAAGCTTGTTAAGAGAGAGAAACTTCAAAGAGCATGGGGTCTAAGAGTCTTGTAAATTTAGGTAAAATAAAAATTATATCTTGACTTAAACCTTATTTTATTTGATGTGGATTGAGAGAAAGGGTAAATCAAGAAGAGTGACACATGGAACAATTTGAATTAATTTAAATCACAAAAAATGTGACAAAGGGAAAAAAGAGGATATAATTATAGTAACGTGTGATTCCTTATCATAAAAATGAGGGGAGTGGATGAAAACATGCTAACATATATTGTTGTGAAAATTCCATCTATCAAAAGAAGCAAAAAGTTAAATTTTGAGAACAAGGATTTCAAAAGATGACAATATGGTATTTTTATGAGGAGGGTTGAGTCCTATCCATAGTATTACACTACAATTTCATAAAATAAAAACCCAAGGGGTATCAAAAAGAGAAATGGAAAAAATTAGGGAGAGAAACAAGTAAAAGATGGTAATTTTTTGAGGAATGGCAGGTCTTGTCCATGGTCTTATGAAGCAAAACATAAAACAAAAATGCAAGGGGTGCCAAAAGAGAAAAATGCAAGAAGATAAAGAAGACTATGGTACATCAGGAAACCAAAAGAACAAAAGGGAGGACTAAAGGTTTGTGAAATGAAGTAACTTGATGTAGATGGAGAGACCCATGTATTTAACCTACAAAAAGTGTTAGATAGATATAGATAAAAAGTTTGAAAATAATAAAATGTTTAAGAAAAGAAATTTTTAAGGAATTGTGCATTTGTGGGCTCTTTGAAAACATGGCCTTAATTGGTTTTAAGGTGGTAGGTGCTTGGACCAAGATTGTTTTTAACTAAATATGGGCCCCACTATTTTTGGGAATATTTTCCTTCTTTGTCATGGGTATAGTCTAATTTAAGGACAAGATCACCAACATTAAATGTGCAAACTTTAACACATTTGTTATGCTATCTAGCGATGCAAACCTTGTATTGGTGGTTAAGTTTTAAGGTAGAAACATGTCATTCAGCAAGTAGATTAAGGGCATGAAGACTAGCTTCACATAATTCTTCATCAATAATAATACCATGAAGATATATATGAAGAGAGGGAGGATTAATTTCTAAATTAAGAACTTATTAGGAACCATAGAATAACAAGAATGGAGTTTTCCCTATGGTAGTGCATATTCTAGTCCGATAGGCCCAAAGTGTAGGGTAAAGATGAAGATGCCAATCCATGCCATTTTCATGACTTGTCTTTTGGATAGTTTTATTGATAATTTTATTAGTGGTCTCAACTTAGCCATTGCATTGTAGATGATAAGGTGTAGAAATTTTTTGATTAATCTTGAATATATTATAAATTTGTTTGACATGTTTATTTTTAAAGTTACCACCATTATCTAAAATGATGGTATGGGGAACACCAAAATGGAAAATGATTTGGTTAATAATAAATTTGGAAATGGTAGAACCAGTGACATTAACAAAGGGCATGGCTTCAGCCCACTTGATAAAATATTTAGTATAAGTAATAATAAAAACATGCCCTTCTTGAGAGAGAGGTAGTTTACAAATGAGGTCAAATACCCATGTGGAAAATAACCAAGGAGATTAGATGGTTTAAAGTTTGGCTAGAGATGAATAGTTGAGATCATCATGAAGATGATAAGGCTTACACTTTTTAGCATATTCAATTGCATATTTTTCAAGAGTAGGCCAAAAGTAACCTATAAGTAGGCATTTGTAGGTTGTAGCATGTCCACTACAATGGTCACCACAAATTCCCCCATGTGATTGTTCAATAAGAGGAGAGAAATCATCTTGCATAACACAACAAAACAAAGTACCTTTAGAATTGTGATAATAAATTATGTTTTGTCAAAATACATATTTGAAAGATTATTTATGAATATGTGTCTTTTCACAAGATTCTAAATTAGGAGGATAAGTTTGATGTTCCAATAATTGAATGATATCTTGGTACCATGAGCTTTATCTAATGGTAATAGCCTCAATATGATAGATAATTGAATTTGGTGGTTGAGTTGAATAAGGAGATTTTCTTATTTGTATAATAAAAGTAGGATTAGAAAGGACTAGGTGGGGATGAAAGATAGATGTTGAAGAGGAAAGAGAATCAGCAATGGAATTTTGATCTCTAAAAATAGGTTCAATGGTGAAAGAGATAAAATCCTTAGTAAGAGTGGTTGTAGTTTGATGATAGGTAATGAGATTCTCACTTTTACATTTATAATCACCACTGACTTGGTAAAAAATAAGCTAAAAATCACATAAAACATGAAGGTATTGAATGTCCAAATCAAGAGTAGCTCTCATGCCTAAGATAAGAGCTTCGTAATCTACCATATTTTTGGTGACATCAAAGGTGAAGAAAAATGATAAAGGAATGATATTACCAAGAGGACTTATGAAAATACAACCTACCCCATCTCCTTGAAGGAATTTAAGACCATAAATGTGAAGGGTCCAAGTATCCTCATGTAACTCAACTTTGATTTTAGGAAGCTCCTTGATAACTACTTTTAGTTCAATAGTACTAGAGGGAGTAGTGGATTCATCAAGTTTATTGGCTTCAAGATTAGTAGTAAAGCTATGAAAATAATCTTAAAGATAAATAACTTGATTAAGACCTTTGATGTAAAGAATATTATCATCTAGAAGAGTATCTTGAAGAGAATAAGTACCTGGTATAGGATCTATCGAAAGTTAATGAGCTATGGTTTTACATTTGATAGTTTTTTGAGTGATAACGTAGAGATCAAATTCCATAAGGAGGACCATCTATTTACCAATTCAATCTCTATGAAAACATTCTTTGAAGAAGAAATGATGAAGGTGTTAAGAATGAATAATGACATAAGTAGTTTGGTAAAGCATATATTGGCAAAGCATTTCAACTGTGAAATATATGGCATGGCAATCATGCTTAATTTTGGTATAACATGTCTCATAATCAATAAGGCCTCAACTTATATAGTAGATATCTTACTCTTTTCCCATATCATCTTGTTGGAAAAGCATTGCCCCAACTAAAATAAGTGTGGAAGAAGTATAGATAATAAAAGGTTTATCATTATAAGGAGGACAAAGTGTAGGTGGATTAAGTAATGACTCTTTCATATTATCAAATGATTTTTGACATGGATCCATCCATTCTAAAGTAGTACCTTTCTTGAGAAGGGAATTGATGGAGTGAATTTGATATGCCATTTTAGGGAAGAATAATCTAATTTCCCCAAGCTTGCCTAAATAAGTATAAATGTCAAAAATAGAATGAGGAATGGGCATGTTGATGGTATCACTAATTTTGGTAGGATCAACATCGATTTCATGGAGAGAGACTAAAAATCCTAACAATTTTTTAGATGTGATGCCATAGACACATTTTTAAGGATTAAGTCTAACTTTATATTTAAGGAGATTATCAAAGATGATAAAAAGATCAAAAAGATGATTCTCATGATGTTTGGATTTAGTAATGAGATCATCCACATAGGTTTCAACAATTTCATAGATGAGATCATGAAAAATGTGAGTCATTGCTTATTGGTAAGTAGCTTTGGATTCTTAAGACCGAAGGGCATTTTGGCATAGCAATAGGTGCCCCATTTCATGGTGAAAATTTTCTTATGTTGGTCCTTGGGGGAAATGTGAATTTGATTATATCCTGAAAAGCCATTCATAAGAGAGAAGACTTTTTAACCAGATGTGGAATCCACAATAACATTTATGGAAGGTAGGGGAAAGTTATCCTTGGGACAAGCAAGATTAAGATTGTGAAAATCAATACAAATACAAATAACCATAGTGACCTTCTTATGAATAGGAATTATTTTAGAAACATATTCAGAACAATCCACTGGATTGATAAATTTAGCATCAAGTAGTTTTATTATTTCTTTATGACATAAATTGAACATGTCAAGTGGAAATTTTCTTTGTTTTTGATGCACAGGATTAGCATCAAGATAGGTAATGATGTTACGCACCATGATACTAGGGTCAATTTTAGGCATGTCCTCATCAAACCAAGTGAAAGCCTCACAATATTTATCAAATAATAATTTAAAATTATCATGTTCAACATGTTAGAGTTCACAAGAGATAGTAATTGGTTGAGAAGAAGATGGAGTACCATATTCAATATGAGTGGCTTACTCAATAATCATGGAATTGCCATCTTGAAATTGGTATGGTGCATTAGGTAAGGTAAAAATTGGATTTATTTTAGGGTCAATGCTAGCAACAAAGTTGTTGAAGAAAGTATTTTTAGTCATGAAATTTCCCAGTTTATGATGTTGCTAAAGAAGTTGAGGTTCTCAAGCAGAAAGTAACTCAAGGATAGCTTTCTCACTAGGCAAGGTAGGAAGAGGGCCATAATATTTGAAATTTACTTCAAGATCTATAATTTTATTTCCATGTTGATCATGCTCAAAATGTATTTGACGAACATTAGTTGCCTTGGAAACCAGTGCAGTTTCAAGAGTAGAAGTAGATGGAGCAGAAGGGGTTGACATATCAGTGGGTTCAATGATGATATAAAGGTTAGATTTAATGTTTGGATCGATAAGTGGTAAAGGAGATGTATAAATTCTTAGAGTTTTAGAAGTTATTATTTTGTCTACCACCTAATGAGTGTCGATAAGAGGAGAATTGGTAGGAGGCACATGACCCTCAGGATCTAAGGTATGATCCACAAAAATGGTATAAACATCCTGATTACAAAAATGGATTTGGGTTAAGGTTTTATAATAATGTTGGGCATCCATGTCCCTAGATTGATCTTAGTCCATTATATAGGTATCATTGTATGTTGGAGAAATTTTACATGCTTGAGAATCAAGGGAATTTTAGAGGGTGAAATCCTAATATTATTGAATGTAAGAGGAGACATGATGAGAGGATATTTAAATAATTTGGCCATTATAAAATCATTGCAAGTAGAGTCATCTTTAGGTAAAGAAGGCTCCTGAGCATTGTATGGAGTGGGATAATCGATAATCTCATCAATAAGAGGAATAGTATGATCCCTGGGTAATAGAGAAGGAAGAAGTCATTAAAAAATTTAGGGAGGTAACTTGGTAGTATTACAATTATGTTGTAAATCATTGGGATCATCATCATAAAAATATACAAGAGTAACTTGTAGATCATAATTCATGTTGATGAACTCAGGTAAAGGATAACTATTGCTCTTAGGAATTGTAGGAATATGATATTATGATTTAGGATCGAGAAGCTAAATGATCCATGGATTGGGATCAGCTTATTGCTTGTGTCATTTTTCATTATGTAAGAATTTAATATATTGACTACCAGAATAAGAAATGGCCCTAATGCAATGAGTCCGTGGATGACCAAGAAGTATGTTGTGAGATAGGGGTAAATCAAAGACCATAAGCTTGGTTCAAATATTCTTAGGTCCAATGTTTAATGGATCCAAATGCAACCAGGTGGCTTTTGACTAGTCTTATTAAAATCATGTCAAGTAATATGGGTGTGTTTGAGATGATACTTATTATAACCAAGTTGTTTTATGAGCCATAAATATGTCACATTAATACCATAACCTTCATCAACTAGAGATTTTTAGATAAGAGTGGTATTAATGACTATGTTGATGAAGAGTGGTGGATCATTAGCATGAAAGAGAATTTCATCATCGATCATGTCTTTTTCAAATAATTAAATAGAGGGCTTGGAAGGACACATAGTTTCAATGGTATTTACATTGGTAGGTTGAGATTTAATACAAAGTGGTTATTCATCTAAGGAGGATGGATCATCAATTTCTTGGAGTTGTTACATAAGGAATATATGATGATAAGGAGAAGTAAAAAGGAAAGACATAAGTGGAATATTAAAAGGCATAGAGTTGAGTTCTTTAATAAAATTCCAATGAGACCTAGAAGAACCAACACAAGGTTTAGGGGGTAAATTAGACTTTGGAGGAACATATATGATTAGAGGATAAGAAGGAGGAGATGGTTGCTCTTAGGATTGTGAAGCAACACTAGTAGTGGTAGTATGTTTAAGAATTTTTTCCTCAAAATATGACTCTTAGGCTTGGTAATATGATCTTTATGAGGTAGTTTACGATGATAATTAACCTCAGTAGTTATTTAAAGAATATTTTTGGTTATTTAAGGTAGAATATTTATAATATTTTCATTTTTTGGAATAAATGGTGTATTATTGATGATGAATATTGATCATAGCTTTATGGTTGAATGAATCACCAAGAATATAGTAGACAAAAAAAATAGTGAGCCCTCTACAAGATTCATGAGAATGTTTAATGTCAAAATGGAACTAAACATATAGATTGGGATCATACCACTTAGGAGGAGCATTGGGATAGATGAAATTTTTTGAGGGTGGTAAAAATTACTTCATTTGCTGAACTGAAAGAGGTGTTTGAGAAGGTGAAAGAATATCAATTTTGGCAACTCCTAGTTTGGTTTTCAAATAATTACTAGTAATATCATTATATGTTTGAAAATATAATTTAGGAAATTTAAGATTAAGTTTTAATTTATTCATTATAAATTATTAACATTTAACTTGATCAAGAGATTCATTAAGTGCTTAGAGGGCAAAGGTTTGAACCTCATATTAGAGAGTGGGAGTCAACAAAGTGATAAAGAGTTTGAATAAGTGATCATCAATCATGTTATGGTCATATTTATGAGCTAAATATCTCCATATTTTGATAAAGTCATGAGTTGATTCAGTGGGAGATTGCTTAGCATTGATGAAGTGGCTAAGACAATTTTTGGGAAGGTCATTGTGTTGAAACTCTTTAACTAAGGGATTAACCAAATCTTCAACTCTCCAAATAAAATCTTGGGTTAGTTAATTATACCATTATAATAAATAACTAGTGAAATTTTTCACTAAAATTTTAGTTATGCAAAGGTTTTAGTTTGGATCCACTCTTTGTAAAGGTATACAAAGGCTTTGAGAAATGAGGCAAGGTCTTTAGTCTCATCATATTTGATAGTTGGAGATATGTTACCAATATCAATGGAAACAATGAAGGGAGATAAAAAACTCATTTTGAATCATTTGAATTATCTTATTATTCATTAAGGGTTGAGTAATAACATTACCTAAGGCATCCCAAAAAAGTTAAGGAATGTAATTAGGATTAGTTTGAGGATGGACAGTTAGAGGTTGATTAGCCACATTAATTAGATGTTGTTGAAGTTGCATCATTTGGTTGGTGTTATAATTTTTCATTATGTTCATTTGTTGGATAACTTGGGATAAAATTTGATTTGTATCAAGAGGTGGGTTGGTGTTGGTAGGTGTATTTCCCAAATTGGTTTTAGGGGGAGGATTGCTAGAAGAAGGGTTGTTATTGGGAATGTTAAGTAAAATTGTATCAATTACTTCCACATTAGTTTGAATATTTTGAAGATGAGAAGTTTATTGGTAGGTAAGGAAAGGATTATATCCATAAAATTCATATTTAGGTGTTATTTGCACCATATTTCACTTCATGGATAAAGGAGGAGAAGAGGTGCCCCAAAAGTGATGGTGCTCTTAGAAGGAAAAAAAAAGAAGAAATAAATATCCCATATAGTATCTAAATGGATTAAAGATATAAAATAATAATTTGATATGGGACTTTATTATTATCTAAGAGAGATGAACAAAATTTAAAAAAGGATAAATATAGAATTAGATTGATAAACAGGGAAGGTAGAAAATATTACAGGGTTGACTAGGTCAACCCAACACACAAATAGAGGCTACAAATAGTACAAGGTCAATTTGTTTGATCCATTATAGTGAAAAAAGTATGGAAAAAGAGTGAAAAGGGTCTAAAAATAGTATAAGGTTGATTGGGTCGATATAGTATAGTGAATAGAGGCTGAAAAAGATATAGGGTCGATTGTGTTGACCCAGGTACATTAGATGGAAAAGTTAAGAACCTATGATAGGTTATGAAATTAAAAGAGATAAAATTTTCAATAAATTTGATGAGAAATGATATAAAGGAAACAAAAAATCAATTGGATTAACAATGGCCAATCCAATTGAAACACACAACACAAAACCTTGCACCAATGTTGTCTAATGCAAGTTTTTTCAATAAAAAATACAATTAATAAAAGAGCAATATATCAACTTGGAAATTAGATATATAAATAATTGGTTAACCTAAATATTTATTATATTATTAAGATATTATTTTGAATGTGATGGAATTTGGCTATAAGCAAGGTATTAGAATGGTAATCTAAAGATGGTTTTAGGTAGTTTAGGCTAAAAGGGACTATAGTTGCAATGATATAGGATTGGTATTGGGGCCTAACCCCTCAATACACACATTTTATTGATAATGTTGTTGGGTTCTTAGCCAAAATATACCATTAACCATTCTTTATACTTGACAAGAGTATCAAGTTGGATTCACCCTTGGTGATGAAATCTAAGTAGGTTGGACTTGGGTAGATAAATGTTAAAATGTTTGTTTAGATTTTGTGATTTGGCCATGTGTGCATAAGATATAAAATAGATAACTAAATGGTTAATTTAAAAACCACCTAATTAAACTATGTGATTTATTCTAAGCATGTAAGCAATAAGAAAAAAAAGTGTGAACTAATTACCTATGTGCAAGGTTAATTCCAAATTTGAAACAAGGTATAATGTTGATATGGTCAATAGTGTATTCAAATAATATAGAATAGGGTTTATAGGGTTGATCATATATTATGTAATCAAGGTCTAAAAATGAACAGGGTTGGTAGTGTCAACACAGTTATCCAAACAACACACAGATCATAGAAGTGGGTCAATAGGGTCAATCCACTTGACTGTGCAAGGGAAATTTTAAATATTTCATATTATAAAAGGAAAGACTATAAATATAGAGATAGAGATATAGAAATTAACATTGGTGGATTAGAGATGCAAATAATAAAGATTATTGTTCATGAACTTTGAGAAATGATTACAAATTTTGTTAATAGGGTTGACTAAGTTGATCGAGATTTACAGAAATTTATTGTTGTGTGCTTAAAATGTATAGGGTTAAATAGGTTAACTTACTATTCTAGACTAGAATTTTGAAAATCAAAAAACCTATACTGGGTCAATAATTTCAATCTAGTAACCTATACCTTAAATCTTACACACATAATTTAGAATTGGGTCGATAGAGTCGATCTAGTATGGCAAATATATGATAAAAATAATGATGAAAAATAATGAAATAAATTAAATAATGTGAAAAAATTCTAAAATGGTTCATTCATATTAGGTTCACCAAAATGTATGTAATCGTAAATGCATCATGTCTTTATATCAATCCTGGCTTAGAGAAAATAGAACATACCTACACTTTTGATTGGGATTGCATTTGTTAAGTGGTAACATGACCAAGATGCGGATCTACTAGACTTGATTAGGGGATAATTTGTCATAATACACCATGCTAAGAAGGGTTCCAAATGCTACAATATAACACAATCATGCAACAACCTTAAAAGATTCATAGGTTTAATGTTCACTCTATTCTAATAAACAAGAAAGTAAATCTAATCTAGTGCACACCAAATCTTGTGGCATAATATGAGGGGTTAGTAAATCAATCAAAAAATGTATAGGATAATATCAATTAATATAAGTATAAATAATACCCTAATACATGGAATATGAAGATTAATATTATTCGAGCTAATACTTATGCTACTTATATCTACTAAAGAGAGGAGAATAAAGCTAGAATATACTTACTTGAAAGTGAACTTGTTAAGACTCAATATCTCCCTTCACCAATGGGGATTTGGAATAGGTTATTATGGTTTATAAGGATAACTAAGTAAGGCCAAAGCATCCAAGACCTATCCACAAGACTAGATTTTCCAAGTAGAAATCCTAAGGTAAGTCTCCTCAAGTAGAATGGTGGAAGAGAAAATTTAAAATAAGTGCGATAAAATAATAACTCTTGATTGAATATTACAAATAATGATGAAAATTATCATGTATATATAGGTGGATCTCACCCTAAATCCTTATGAATATGTCAATTTCATCGGGTTAGCCCTATATGTTTTTGGGAGATAAATCATTAGGTCTTGAGGTAGGTCAGCTAAAGGGCTAATGAAAATCAAAGTGAAAAATACTCAAATATAGTATAGGGTCAATCTAGTCAATCTTATACAATAATCAATGTCTAAAAATTGTATAGGGTTGACCTAGTTGACCTAGTATAGTCAACTGGTAAAAGGGGGTCAAGGTGAGGAAAAGATGGATGGAAAGAGGAAAAATACTAGAGTGTGAAAGGGAGGAGTAATATCTTAGGGAATGGTTTTAGGATCTGATTAGATTGGTAATACATTGGAAATAAGGGATAATAATCTTGAGAAGAACCAAAGGTCTACCCCCCCATTTTCATAGTGTACCCCTTAGGGCATGCACTCAAAAATATTGAGTCTCAATGGGTTCCTGCAAGATGCAAAGCATTAGTATTTGATTAAAGTTTAAAATATTATGTGTATACATACTAGCCTTATTATAATCCTTATCAACCTTATCATGAGTCATATCAGTCTTATGGTTAGCCTACATTCCCTCTACATGACCGTGATGTCTCATATTATCAACGTTATCAAGATCAATATGTCCCTAGTTGTATGCAATTATAAATGCATCATGTTTATAAATCAATCCTATCTCATATAAGATAGAGCATACCTACACTTCCAAATAGGAATACATTTGTTAATTGGGAGCATGACCAAGATGGGGATCCACTAGACCTGATTAGGGGATCACTTCTCATAATACACCATGTTAGGAAGGGTTCCAAATCCTACAGTCTAACACAATCATGAAACAACCCTAAAAGAGTCCTAGGATTAATGTTCACTCTATTCTAATAAATAAGAAAGTAAATCTAATCTAGTACACACTTGTGGCATAATATGAGGGGTTAGTAAAGAAATTAAAATATGTATAGGAGAATCTCAATTAAGCTAAGTATGAGTAATACCCTAATACATGGAATATGAAGAGTAATATTATTTGAGCCAATACTTATGCTACTTCTATCTACTAAAGAGAGGACAACAAAGTTAGAATATACTTACCTGAGTGTAAACCTATCAAGATTCATTCTCTCCCTTGGAAAATAGGGATTTGAAATAGGTTGTTGTGGTTTGTAAGGATAACTAAGAAATTCCAAAGCATCCAAGACTTATCCACAAGACTAGATTCTCCAAGTAGAAACTCTAAGCTAAATATCCTCAAGTAGAATGGTGGAAGAGTAGATTGTAAAGAAGTATGAGTGAATAATAAATCTTGATTGCATATTCTAAATAATGATGAAAATTATCTTGTATATATGGGTAGATCTCACCTTAAATCCTTTTGAATATGTTGGCTATATAGGGTTGACCCAATCGACCTTGTACATTTTTAGGAGATAAATCACTAGGTCCTGAGCTAGGTTTATTGAAGGGATACTGAAAATCAAAGTAAAAAATACCCAAAAATATTATAGGGTCAACCCAATCAACTCTATATAATAATCAAAGGCTGAAAACTATATAGGATCAACCCAATCGACCTAGTATAGTCAATTGGTGAAAGGGGGGTAAAGTTGAGGAAAAGAGGGATGGAAAGAGGAAAAATACTAGAAGAATGTGAAAGGGAGGAATAATAGCTTAGGGAATGGTTTTAGGATTAAAGTTAGATTGTTAATAATGTGACAATAAGGGACAACAATCTTGTGAAGAACCAAAGGTATTCCCACCCCTTTCTTAATGCACCCCTTAGGGTGTGCACTCAGAGAGATTGAGTCTCAATGGGTTCTTATAAGATGTAAAGCATCAGTATGTGATAAAATTTAAAAATATAATGTATATCCATACTATCATTGCTATAATGTTTGTCAACCTAGTCATGAGTCATATTAGTCTTATGGTTAGCCTACATTCTCTCTACATGACCATGATCTTTCATATGATCATCCTTCTCAAGCTCAATATATCCCTATCCACTTCTCAAATAAATCCATTTCAATTCTAAAGTAAATTCTTTTACACTATGAGAGGTACATGGTAGTGCTCAATACAAAAAGAGGATATGGTCAATATATCCCTAATCACCTCTTTTATGACATGAGAGATTAATTTAAGATATTAAAATAGGAATGAGAACCTATTGAGAGAGAAAATTGGCAAAGCATCTAAAGTGATATGATGGATGTAAGTGGTCTCATTCAAAGTACTAAGGATAACCTAAAAAACCATGAAAAATAATAGTTTCAACTCCATCAGTGTTATGTGTCTTCATATACACCACCTCATCACTCATATATGCCACCCATTTTTTATAAGAAACCATTCCAAGTGAACTTATAAGTGTTCTAAGTCTTCCATGTGTTCCTCAAACCTTCCTTTCTTGGAATTCAATCCAAGAGAGAGTTAAAAAGAAGGAAAAGACTATTTTGGGCATCCCATTATCGAGAACTAATATACTACTTCTCTTCCTCAAGAAATCCTTAAGAAGTATTTCAAGACTCCAAGTTAGAATCAAGTGGTGAAATCAAGGAGTGATCAGGGTAAGATAAGTATAGATTGGGGAGGTGAAGGAAAATAAGAATATGAATTCATTAAATTATCTCCCATCCCTCCTCAAGAGTCCTCTTATACCTCATACTAGCCTTCTTGTGTCCCTTATCCTCATGATGTCACTAACCACCTTCAAGAGAAGCTATTATAAGGGAACATAGATAGGTAGATCAAATATTTAGATCTAAAGATAAGGAATGAGGAATAAATCCAAAATTAAGAGATTAGATACAAAGAGATCTTTGTGCCTAATCAACCCCCATTTCCCTCTCCCAAAGAACCTCTATCATTTTCATATTAGAGGTCTATCCAAGAATGTTTTCAAAATAATAATGAGACTTTAGTTGAGAGGTTTGAAGTTAAAGTTACCTTTGTTGAATATCCTCAAAAAGGCCATGATAAATATGAGGTACTTATTATGGTGAATGTCCCTTCCATTTCCCTACTCAATTTTCTATCTATGTAAGAGTTCCTTAAAGAATCCTCCATATCCAAGACCCTAAGTTTCAAAATTACTCCTTCCATTCCTAATCTCATTCATGAGCCATTCAGCATACCTCATACTCCCTCTCCAATCATGAACATGTTCATCACCCTCTCACCATATCCCTTCTTGAAGAGGAACCTGACATATGGGAAGTAAGTGAAGAAGAAAGAGTTGTACTTATAGTTGATGAATATTCTTCAAGTGAGATTGATAAGGAGATTTCCATTAGTACTCCTCTTTAGGAAGATAAATTCAAATCCATTTTCAAAGAGGATGTTCTAAAAGATATCCTTGATTGTGTTTTTCAAAAAGGTGATCCAATTTCATTTAACTTTGTTGAGGTTGTAATTGGTACTAAGGTTGAAAGCTTTTTAAACATGTAAACTAAGGTCGTAAATGTTATAAACATAGTTAAAAATGAGCAAGAAGATAAACTTGAAGAAGTTACCTTGAAATCACCTCATTATTACATAGAAGGATTTGAAACTCTTCTAATTGGTTTTATTCATGTTGATCAAAGAGAAAAGGGTAAAGATGATTAGCAGTAGTACCTTCAATCTCTTTAAGATATTTAAATTCTTTGAAAAGTTATGTTTCCTATTGAATATCATGTTCATGAGAATATTGAACAAGATAGCCTCATTGAAGACAATGATGCATCTTGGAGTGAGTATGCAAATCTCATTGAATAGTTTGATAAGCTTGCAAAATCTAGTAATAAGTATGATGTCATTCAAGATGCCATTTTATCCCAAAAATCATGCTTAGATGGAGTATCATTTCATGAAGTTTCAACTAAGCAACATCATGAGAAGGATCTTGAAGAACAATATGAGTTCACCTTCATAAGTGATTGGTTTGTAGCTATTATTTCACTTGAGAATATGCCAATAGGAGTGGCATTCAAGAGGAAGATGAAAACATCTAGCCCAAAGCTCAAAAAGTAACTTGCTTCATGCCATTATTTATCTCATGGAACAAGAGATTGTATAATTTTCCCCTTTGATCCAAGAAAATATGTTATTTATAGGTTAGTTATATATAGATATTTTTTCCATGTTGTTTGTTGTGTTCCCTAAGTGATTGATAGCACATGTGTGTGTTTGCTTCCTTTTCTTTGTGTGTTGCATGTTATATGAAGTTGTATGTGTGAGACATGTAACATGTACATGCCCCTAAAACTAGTATCTAAGTCTTTATTTATATTGAAATCACTATGAGTCTATATAATTTGATTCACTATATCTGAATAGTTTATGTATATATATCAAAATCACTATGAATTAATATAATATAAACCACTATATCTAAATCTGTGCAGAGGATCTTGATCATTTTTCTAGACTGCTTCTCTACATGGGCTTTGAAAATCTTGAGATTCTCAAACACCTCAGATTTGAATTTGAGAAAATACACCCATGTGTATCTTGTGTAATCATCAATGAATGTTAACACATATCTGGCTTTGCTCATGGAAGGTTCAGGAAATGGACCCATAAGATCGCTGTGAACAAGCTCTAAAGGAGAAGAGGCTCTCCATGCACTCCATATCTTGGTCCTTTGAAGTAGGCCTCATAGCTTAAAGGAGATCCTAGAAACACAAGCATGTCTAGTCATCAAGTATAAGGAGGTTTCTCAACCAATAAGGCCCCTATATTTAGTGGGATTAACTTTGAATTTTAGAGAATCATAATGAAGACCTATCTAATTACTTGGGATATGAAATATGGAAATCTATTGTTGATGGATTCACTCCACCTCCTAAACAAAAAACAAAGGCTTGTATTGTTCTCCATAGGCAGTCACATCAAACACAAAATGAGTGGGTTTAAAAATCTTATGTTCATGCAATTAAAAGTGTAATACATTCCAAAATAGATCTTTCCAACCATAGTGATGTCTCATACCATCTTTATTTTTAATCACACATATGCTTAGATTTCCTTCCATGGTACACAAATTTTACTTTATATTTTATGTCCCTTTAGTTTTCTTATTTTAGATTTAATTCAAATAGGTTATAGGTCTGTTTTAATTCTTAGACTAATTCTTTTCTCTTTGTTTTCCTAGTTTTATAATTGATTCTTAATTAGTTTCCTTTATATTCAATTCATAGATAGAAGTGGAACCCACTTCTCATTTACATGACCTGTGTCTTTATCCCTCTGCAATTAATTCATCATAGCCATCCTCATTCTGAATACTATCCTAAATTGGGTGATAGGGATTTGGTTGATTTTACTTTTTGTTGGCTTAGATATGGTAGTTAGAGTAGATGATGTAGTAAATATATAAGATAATAAATGAATAAATATTACTCTTGGGTAACATTAATTTTATTTTTCCATTACTTTCTTTTGGAATACTAAAATTGAGTCGACTAGTAATCCTTCCTTCTTTTGTTGCACTCACATGTTTAAATGGATATGAAATATCTGTGCTTGGATTTAAATGATTTATGCGATGAGGCCTAGGTCCTTTTTCATGGGGGAAATCCTTTTACTTAGGGTTCAATTTCACCATTATTGATATTGAAAATTGTGTTATCTTCTAGAAACTAAAAAACACACATTCAAGTAAAGTGACTAATACTTGAAAGAAATTTATTTTTTTATTGAAAGTGAACAAATAGATAAAAATGATAAGATGTAAAATTTTTTAGTGATAATATGAATACAAGTTACTATGTTAAGAGTGGGGAAAACATCCTCCAATTTTCCTATACTAAAGGTGTAGATACAGTGCATATGAAAAATATTAGATACACAAGGCATGTTATTTATCACTATGATTTTGTATGTCATCAACCTTAGTAAAGATGTTTATTATAAATATTTGTACATATACTATAAGAATGGGTTATATACATACATACATACATACATACATATATATATATATATATATATATATATATATATATATATATGTATGTATGTATGTATGTATGTATGTATGTATGTATGTATGTATGTATGTATATAACCCATTCTTATAGTATATGTACAAATATTTATAATAAACATCTTTACTAAGGTTGATGACATACAAAATCATAGTGATATATATCTTCATGGTCAAGGTCTGGTTAGGTTTAAAATTTAGTGAAAATTAATCCATTTCCTAATGGAAGGACAAGGCTAATGGTCCATTTATCATAGCAAGTATGTCACCCTTGTAAATTGCCATTTTGTTGACCAATTTTGACCCCTAAGGTCAAAATTTCAACCCCTATAGTTGAAAACTTTTTTTCATGTGTTGATAACCTATTCAATGTCTTGTAATGTGTTATATATCCTTTAAAAATTCTTCGTAAAGCCTTATTATCATTGTTTAAGGTTTATTTAGAGAAATTAAAATAAAGTTTTATTATTGGTCTTGTAGTGGTCTAGTCTTGTCATAGTGCAATGTAACTTAGTCAAGTGGTTTCATAGGTTTTTAGGAGTTTCCAAAAGTAATTTCATGCCATAATCACCTTCTAATAACGTTTCATGATGATTTAGAGATTTTAATGTTCATTTGTTAACTTTAAGGTAGTGTTTTATAAAGAAAAAGGTGATTTTTGGCTAATTTTTATGGATGTCAAAGCTCCCCAAGTGAAAAATCCTTAAAATACACTTTCCAAGGACCTTGGATTAGTTACATAACTAACACTACTATCATCAAGTTAGATCAAAGTCATAATCTTGAGTTTTAATGCCAAATAAGGGAGTTAAGGCACTTGTACAAACTTTTAAAGACCACTTGTAGGTAAAAATGGTTTTAAAACATCCTTTCATCTTCCACAGGTCATATTCCAGCTTTAGATCAGGTTTCAAGTCCAATAGATGCATTAAAAAATCTTTCTCCTCCATCACTCCTTTCACAAACTCATGAAGGCCATTTTCAAATACATGGTATAGGTCATTTAAGTACAGTTGGAGGCTAATATTTTTACCAAATTTGGGGACCCATATGGGATTCCAAATAGTGGCATTGGTAATTTGATTGATATCTTTAGATTTATGAACCATTTATAAGGAGTTAAAGTGCTTTTTTAGTTTAAAATCCCCATAAGCTAATTTTTGTGTAATTTCCATGCAAGTGTGAACTCATTAGGGAATTAGGAAGCTTGTATAGAGACTATATATGTATTCAAAATTGTTATATGCTGGTACCCAATAGACTCACATGTTTGTCATTATAATTTTAAAATTAGATCCTCATAAAAGCAATTTTCACGTGTTATACTTAAAGTTGAGAGTTGATGCATAGTTCAACATATTCAAATTATTTTTTGATGTTTAAAATCACATTTCACTTCATTCAAGTCCATATGATAAAATAAGAATTTTGTAATAGTTTCAAAAGGTTCATACCATCATTCACCTTTTGGACTATGATCAACTAAGCATTTTATAATAGTTTCAAAAGGGTCATACCATCATTCACCTTTTGGACTGTGTCCTAGAGTTGTCTTCATAATAGGATGAGTTGAGTGGGGTATAAATCTACATTTCTAAAAGATTTTGAGAGTTATGAATTATTGATAAAGTTTTTTATGCAAAGTAATAATGATATTATAACACTAATGATCATGTTTGCACTTTTCAAAGTCTAAAACACAAGGTTACATAACTATAGGTTTGTAGACCTGTAAGTCTACAACTTTAGGATAAGTCCAATGAAATGTGTCAATGTTTGATTTTTAGAAATTCATATGAAATTATTGTAATGGATTCATGTTTTAAAAGGTCATATACCAATTAAAATACCATAACATCTGAAGCCAAGAGAGAGTTGATGACAGAGTCTACAATCCTAATGCTTCTACACAAGTCTGTGTATAGAGACAAAGAAGACAAAGGTTTTTGAAATGAGATGAAAATGGAAATTGAAACCTATAAATAAGATAGAAAGATGTCTCAACAAAGTTTAAAGGCTTCAAAGTGTCATAATTCCATGAGAATTCCAAACTCAAAATTTCATGCTCAAACCTTTCTCCAATCAACATCTACAACCACGTTTAGATAAGGTAGAGTACATAAATGAAAATGAGTTTTGAGAATGGTAATGTGGGTGGAAATTAGAATTATTTAAATAGTCATCTCTCATATAAATAATTCTCAAACTATTTTGATGTTTTAGGGTCAAAAATAAAACTGAGCTGTGGAGTTTGAGAGACCTATAGGTCTACTAGTCAATGTATGTTAGTTTCAATATGAATAGTAGATAGGGTTCATTAAGGAGCTTGTTTTGAATTTGATAGGTATTTAATAAATTCAAAATAATTTAATGAGTATCTAAGTAAGGTTAACTACCTTACTAACACCACTATAATCTAGACAAGTCTAGGAATGCTACACTTGAGTGACCTTGCTAGTTATAGGCTTATGTATAAGAATATGTCATATTCTGTGAGAGAAATATATGATAAAGGGAATTGATAGGGTATATAGGTTTTTTCCAATATTTTTTAGTAATATTTTAGGTCATCACAGTATCATAGAGGCATATGAGGGACCTAAGACTTCTATAGACACCTACATATAACTATGTATCTCAAGCCTTCAAGGTTACATGAAGAATAAGAAGAGACACAAGTAGTGTGTATGTTTGAGGATGAAATACCATTAAAAGGTTTGAACAGGATCATTAAAATTCTCACCATCTTGTATTTAAGTCATAAAACCCTCAAGTTTAGTCAAACTACTTCAATAACCATCTACAGGTATGATGAGTGATGCAAGTTGGTTCCAAGCCTAAAGGGTAGGTAGTGTCCATAAAAAGAGCATTGGAATATATCTTGGGTGAGAAAAAAAGTTAAGAATTGATTGGAGATTTAATAGATCATAAATTATAATCCAAGATAAAATTACTTAGTAATTCACTTAAACCCTACATACACAGTCAATAAGACCATACATAGGCATGTCTATCTTGATAATAGGAAGTCATCTACAGTCAATGATATGGGAGTTGGAGTAAAGTGATCACTAGGTTTTAATAACCATTAAAAGCAAAAGGACCTAAAGAAGGATCAATATATTTGACTATTTACAAGGCTCTCTAAGACCCTGTCTACATAGTCATAAAACCTACAGGCCTATTTGCTTTGTTGAGTGAAAGTGCTTATGTAGTGAGAAGAGAGGATGACATATTATACCAAGATCTCAAAATAGAAGCCACATGATGAATGTTTAATTCCTATAGAGGTAGAATGAGAGATCCAAAAAAAATAAAATTCCACAAAGCAAATATTTGCATTAGCCACTTTAGGAAAAAAGAAAAGACATAGAGGGTGAGATTAGTTCACCAAAAAGGTAAAACCCTAACTCACAATTAGAACCCACTTAAAGGTAAATGACACATAATGACTTTATTAACTAACCTAAGTAAGCTAACAATATGTGTAGGTAAAACCACTAGGTGTGAAAAATCCTACATTGACACCCCCCCTGAAGTGTAGCTTAGGTACGTAATAGAATTAGGTCCCAAAAATGAGGCCTGATGAGGTGCCCAAGTACAATGCAACTACCATAAACTATAGTACAGGAAAAAAACCTATAAGAAAAAAACTCCTCCCAAAAAAGAGAGAAAAGAAGAGAAGAGGGATAAAAATCCCCACTAAGGTCTACAATTAATTGTAGCCATATAGTGTCCCCTAGATGAATGCTCAAAAGTGAATGTGAATCAAAAGTAGATGTAGTGAAGAGTGGATTGCCCTAGAATAGTGAGTTTGTCTTCCATGTGCCTAATGGATTTTCAACCAAAGTGTAATTCTTATGAAAGTAATGATCCTCATAATGTGAGGTAGGTGGCCTAACTACTCTATGCCAAGATGCTGAAATATAAGTAGAGGCAAAGTAGGTCTATAAAATCCTCAATAACTATGGAATAGATTGTCTGATGTCTGATGTGTCCTAGATCAATAGACCATTAACGTATAATATCAAAAGTAGACTATAAGTAGGTGGGTCAATAACTAACTCTTGAATATATAAAAGGTGATAAGGAGATGGAGGTGTGTGTAATTCACTATTGTAGTCATTTGTAGAAGAAGAGTTGTCAATATTAGAAAGAATCTCAAGCTCAAAAGTGTCAATAAGTATAGGTGAATCTGAAGAATCTGAAGGAGAGTCAAGAGAAAAGTGTGAGAATATATAACTAAGTCTGATGATAAACCATTCCCATAGCTAAAATAGTATCACTATGTAACTCCCTAATGTACACTAAATCTAAGGTGAATTTAAATCTCATGCCCAGACTAAGGTGAGTGATCTGGTAGATTGACAAGAGATTAGTTGAGAGTGAGGTCACACTTAGAACATTATTTAATGCTCCACCACTCCCTTTAATAGACACTCTCCTGATAAATTTTTTATAAGCTTTTTCACCCACTTGTATAGAGGATATGTCACATGGTTCTAAGGAAATCAACTCAATCTATGAAGAGGAGATGTGATGTGAAGCACCAAAGTCAATGACCCATGTAGGAGTTAGAGGCACAACTAAAACTAAGGATTTTCCCTTATGTTTCCCCTTGTTATTCTCTTTTGCCTTTTCTTTGCTAGATTCATTTTCCTTAGTGGATTCATGGGTTGATGAAGATGGTTTTATAGAATATAGAATACCTATGTTATTCTAAATAAGAAGGTGAGTAAGGTGGTCAATTTATTTCTTTAAACATTTAATCTCATCATGCTTACTTGAACAATGCCCACATTTTATCCAATCTTTATTAGGCTTATGACTAGAAGAAGAGGTCACATTATTTGATTTGAAGGTGGAAATATTTTCACCCTTGTCATCCTTTTTCTTGCTCTACTTTCTCTCCCTATTATTAGAAGCCTACCTTTATCAGCAAGAAATACATGAGATTAATATGACTTCACTTTTACCATCTGTATCAACTTATCTTACTCCTGAATTAGGTCAACAATAAAGGTATCTTAATAAGGCACATTCCATGTAGTATCAAGTGCACTCTTAGTGGCATGAAAAGTAGACATAAATACAAAATATTCATGACCCAATTTAGAGAGTATTGATAAAACAAGTTATTCATCTTTCTTATCAATTCCACTTTCTTTCAACTACAATCTTAAAAGTCTAAACTTGGTGAAAAAATCATGAAAGGTGTCGAAGTAATCTGGGCTCAATCTAATGAGCTCATTTTCCATTTCATGTCCTCTCATCACATCCTACACTCCATAGATCTTAGATAGTGTGGTCCACACTTTAGTAGGTGTTTTAGTAGATTTAATGTGAAAGAGTACATTTGGGGAGATGAAGATACATAGTAGTCCATAGATTTTGTCACAATAGTTAAACCATTTGATTTTCACTCCAACATCAGTATGTTTAGTCTCAATGCCCATTATAATTTTATGTTAACCCTTAGATTGCAAGATGATTTCCATTCTAGGTTTTAATTCATGATAATTAAACAGTGTAAGTGGACTAATAGAGAGTGAATCCATAGTGAAAAAGTAAATATTGTTATAGTAAGTAAAGAAGAATGTAGAAAAATAAATAATGAACAACACATCATAGTACCCCCCTTAGAACTATCAGCAATAACCCCTCATTAAATGTTTTAAATACAAGCATGCTCATATAGACATCAGATTTAGCCAAAAATGCATCTTGATCAGTAGGTGTGTAAGTACAAGGAACTAGAGGAATGTTGGATTTAACCAATAATGCATCCAAGAAAGAGTAAAATAAGGATGAAGTGAGATTTAAGCCATTATACCATAAAAAATGTGTGTTAAAAAATTCCAAAACAATACCACCAATGCATAAAATTTAAAAAACTATGCACTTTTAAAAAAATAGCACTCAAAATGGAGCTATGAATTCAAAGTTATGGCACTCACAAGTTCTTACTCCCACATATTCTTGGACCCTTTCCAAAAATGGATTTTTTTTCTAGACTCATGTTTTTGCGTCTAAAAATCCAAAAATGGAAAAAACATAAGTCTATTTCTTCATTACCTTTCACCTAAAATTTGATGCCCACTTGAACATCACATGGGTTTCCAACACTATTTTACTTCAGGTTCTTATAATTGCTTTACTTAAAAGGAGTAATAAGCTATCAACCTTTGAAAACCTGAATGGGTCTAGCTAGAGTAAATTAGGTTCTTCCAACTACTTTACTTCGGTTTTGAAAATCAGTAAGACTACCTCCAAAACTTGAATGGGTCTTGCTAGTGTAAAATGGGTTCTTGAAACAACATTACTTCAGGCTCTTGAACTATTGTAAATTTAGGATTTTAAAAATGCTTTACTTAAAAAGAGTAAGAAGTAATTGATTTTGGAAAACCTGAATAGGTCTTCCTAATGTAGTTCAAGTTCTCTAGACTATTTTAATACTATCGAGGATTAGTAATGACCCTACTAAATCTTGATTACTTATAAGTAGTTACCTTGGAGAAGCCCAATTACTTCCAATTAGTTGCCTTGGAGAAGCCTAATTACTTCTTGTAGTGTAATTTGGGTTTCTTAGACTTTTTTACTTAACTTACTAAATTTGAAGTAAAGTTACTCAAAAAAAATGATTTAGTCTGTGATCAAGTTGTTGGGATTCAGAAGCCTAATTACTTCCAAATGTGGCATTAGATAAGCCTGATTACTTCCATGTAATGTAATTCGGGTTTCTTGGACTGCTTTACTTAACTTCACAAATTGGAAGTAAAGTAATGCTGAAAACCCAATTTCACTTGCAAGTAAGTTGTAGCACTTTGAAAACTTGATTTGGTCTATGTAGAAATTAATGGCCCTCTGAGAACTTGATTTGGTCTATAGGAATTTTTTTGACGTTTGTAGGCTTGATTACTTCATCCATACGAATGTTTGACCCAATGGAAGAAATTGATTTTTTATAAAAACCATGAACTTTCTCAAAAATATAAAAATAACACATTTTAGATCTCAAAAAACTAACAAAAAATATGTATATAGTTTTTTCAAGAAGGTCTTATGACATGAGTTTCAAGGTAGTTTTCAGAAAATTCCTCCAAGGCTAAAAAATAGCGACCGTATAGTATAAAAAATCAAAAAGGTTAATGTAGGAGGATATTACGAAAGGAGACAAATGCATGAGGCTATTAAGGAAGGTCTAATACCATGATATATTTTACCAATATCTTTGAATAGTGACAACATGATGAATGCCAAATTCCTATAAAGGTAGAGTGAGAGCTCCAAAAATAAGAAAAAACTCCACAAAGGAAATGTTTGTGTTATCCACTTTAGGAAAAAATAAAGTACATATAGGGTGAGATTATGTCACCAAAAATGTAAAACCCTATCGCAAAATTAGAACCCACTTAAAGGTAAATGACCCCTAATGACTTAGTTAACTAACCTAAGTAAGCTGAAAAGATGTGTAGGTAGAACCACTAGGTGGGAAAAAACAAGCACTAATAGAGGAAGTCTGAGGGGGAGACATCATTGGGAATTGGTTTAATAGTGACATTAGAATCTCATTTAGACCTTCAAACTCAGTGAGAAGGCATGGAATTAAGACAAGCCCTATCTAGGCCTAATGAGCTTATGATCACACACAAGCCCATAGGTAAAGTCATGAATAAGTGGCATGTTGGAGGTAAGGATATGGTTTGAAGGAATTGACAAGTGTTAAATGAAGGAACACTCTATAAAATCATTCATGGATAGGGGAAAGCAAGAAAATTCTTATTAGGCCTTTGACACCACCTTGAACTTCTCTCATATAAGACTATAATTCAAGACTGACCTTCTATTGGTTAGTGAGTTCATGATTCTATACAAGGAGATAAATGGTTCTTATGTATGTTAATGAGGTCCCTATACTTCAATATTCTATAATTTTTTATTAGTTTATATTCTTGACCTTCATGAAAAAAATTTAAGAATACAAATCCCTTTCAAATGTACACTCAGCCACCCAAGAGGCACCAAGATTGGATCAAATATTTCATGAATAGGTTCATGGGGATGAATGGTATTGGGAGGTTTTATAAGGGTCCCCTCACTTCTTTCTTTTGAATTAGGATAGAGAAAGAGGATATGTTCTTTATGAACAATCCTTAAGAATGAAACATGCCCAAAGCCCTCCTAAAACCTTGGCAATGACTAGTTGAGAGAAATGATCTTATTGACTTGATTTTAACATTAAAACTTATATATGTTGTTGGGGACTCCAATTAGGATCTCAAAATGTACATTTTCTATACTTTCAATTGTATAGACTGCAATAAATGTACTATTTTGCATGGTTTTTGATGTTTTTCAAGGGATTTAAGTAAAGGATAACTTGAAATCTGTTATATTAGGTCACATAAGATGTATTAAATATATTAAATCCTAAAATATGCATAATACATCCTTGAGTTGATCAAACAAAGAATTTTTCCAAGGCAGCCCTAAATAGGGCTAAAAAGAGACTAGGTTGCAAGGCTATTTCATGGTTCTCACACTTTTACATGGTCTCAAGACCTCAAATTTGACATAAAAATTAAAGATAGGATAGTAAAATTAAATTTCATGGTTTTGGGTGGTTTCACATGTGTGTGAGTCTAGAGCATAAAAATAGGGTTCTAGGTAAGGATGCCTAATTAAGAAGAGCGAAAGGCATAAAAAGACACTTCCACTCAATCTCAAGACTTTAAACTTGTCGTGGACACATTGGGTCCTAAAATATGTCATTATTATATCAATTCCATCTATACATGTCTCTACAGTAGGACGTTTCTATAATTTTAGGGTTAAAACAAAAATAGGCCTAATTAGAGATTTTGATGTATAATGATTTATTGGAGTTATTTTGAGACTTAAAAATTAATTTTTTTTAGTCTAATATTATTTTATAAACTATATATGTATATATAATTAATTGGAGAAGATAAATCCAATTTTTGACACTTATAAACAATATTGGACTAGTGAGATGAAGAGAATTTTGGACACCTAGCAAGAGAATGAAGTGATGTATCAAAGAAAAAAATTAGATATCAGTTGAAAGGTGTCAATAGTAGATAAAATATTTAACTCAACATGATGTTACCATTGATAAGGCCTCTTGTAATTCCAAAATCCAAGGAAAAGGTAGTTTTGGAGAGCTAGGCAAGGTGTCAAACAAAGTTTGAAACTTCTGTGCCACTTGGAGTAGAAGAGTGTCTTCATAATACTAACACTTTTATTTAAGGACCTGATGGATCATTTTCAAACTCATTTCTTATTTTAACTCCTTTTGGGATCTTCTCTCTCTCTCTCTCTCTCTCTCTCTCTCTCTCTCTCTCTCTCTCTCTCTCTCTCTCTCTCTCTCTCTCTCTCTCTCTCTCTCTCTCTCTCTCTCTCTCTCTCTCTCACATACACCCTTCTCTCTTTCTTCTCTCACTTTTTCTATATATTGAGCCTTAATTATCTGTGTTTGTATCCTCCACTTGGGTATGGTAAATCCATTACCATTTGAAGACTTTTATCAATAAATAATAAATTAGTTTTACCTTCTCCATGGACTATTTTCAATATGAATGCTTGATTATTTGATCTTTCTAAGTGATATTCTCACTTCCTTAGCATGATTATCCTTGTTTAGCATTTATATTGAGTTTGGAATCCTTTTTTTATGTCTCTTAAAGTGTCCAAATGGAGTGTGTATTGGTTTTGAGATTTTAATTTCATTAGTTCCATGTCATTACCTCTTTACTACTCCTCATAGATCAAGCTTTCTTCATAAACCTTCTTGAGGAACATTGATGTAGAGAGGCAGATTTAGATTAGTGCCATTTGCATGTTAGTCTTTTGTTCAAAATTTCAATTGTAGTTGGTTGGTAATGATCAGATATATTTTATCCATCACCTTTATTTTAATAGGTTTCTCTCCCTTTTCCTATCAATTAGTATATTAGTGTTTGATCCTAAGTCACTCATCAATGGGAGCTAGCCCTTTAACCTAGAGATTCACCTCTCCAATAGGGTACCCATAACCTTGAGGTGTTTACATGTCATAACATTTGGAAGGGTTGATATACCTTCCAAAGGGTGATAATTTGATTAATAACACTATTATTGGTCTATATTTTAATGGCACACATGCATGCACCACTTCTACCCTATCCTATTAGATTGGAAAGATGAAAATGAAAATTTTAGTCCAAATACTACAGACACATGTTATTCTCCTATTATTCAAATCCAAGATAAAAAAAAATACATTTAAAAAATATTTCTAATGAAAAAAATTCCAAACCAATTGAAATTAATTGAAATATAGATTCACATGCTATTTACACTAAATTTTCTTTCCCATATATAATGATGTATCTAAAATAGAAAGTAGCATTGCATCCTCTCTACCTTTGTCATTTAAATTCACAAATGAAATTGAATAATTTCATTATTTCTTCCCATGATGGTATTCCAAATAAATAATAAAATGTTATTTTTTATCCTTCCCCAAAACGTGACATTGCATTTTCTCTACCTTCATCATTTAAATTCATAAATGAAAGTGAAAATTTCATTTTTTTTCTTCCTATAATGTTGTTGAAAATCAATTAGAAAACATTATCCTTTCTCCATCCTTCATATTTTATTCTCAAATGTATGTTCCTATTTCAAATAAATAATATGAAATCACATATTCTATCCCTATTGCATGTAATAAAAATTCAAGTAGTCAAGATCTTTTCCATGATGGTTGCATCAACCTTTGTGACATCCAAAATGATATAATTACCTCTCTCACATTTAATTTTCCCTTACCTAATTATTTTAAATCATGTATTGATCCTATCTTAACATGAAATTATAGTTTTAAAGAACCTATTATTCATATTTTTCATATGTATGGTAAATTATAGCCTATAAGTGCATATTCAAACTCTCCAACAACTCATCCTAATGACATTTTATCTATGATGACTACTATGGGATATATTCAAAATTAAATCACCATTATTAAGTTTAATCTATGATCACATGAGGTTAATCTTAATGATAACACCCTAGAGGATCAACCCATTACATGTGATATCTTTGATCACCCATATCTTACTGACTTTGTCATACCTATTTCATGTTTTTTATGGTCAAGGAGACCCTTATAATCACTTGAAATTATATGTACACTCTTTTAAACATTGGCCTTAATATGGATGCCTATTAATAAAATCCTTCCATAGATGTTTAAAATGAGAGGCTATTGATTTGTTTTATAACTTCCTACATGGATCCTTTCTAGCCTTTAATAAATTTGAAGATATATTTTTATCCAATTTCCATTAACATAAGTTATCCAAGTCATCCTTAGATCATTTTTTAGGCTTAACGCAACATTAGAATGAATCTATTTTACATTATGCTATTATATTTAAGGATGCATTGTATACATTTGATTATACCCCATTATATTTAGAAGTGTAATTAATATTTGGTAGGGGTCTTAATTCTACACCTAGGTAAAGAACATTATGTAAACCTTTTAATTCCTTTGATATCTTGTAAATGGATGTGTGTAATTATGCATTTGGTTTAATGAACACTAATATCGATTTACCTATATATTCACCTACATATAAACATGATAGAAATAATCCTTCTAAAAAAATCAAAAACAAAGAATGTTCTTGAACAGTCTCAAATTCCTTCTCCCAAGTTAGAAGTGCATACCAAAGAACATGCAATAAAGGTTTTAAACAAAATTAATGAATTCACATATAGAAAACCTCGTATAGTTAAAATTTATAACTCTACCAATAAGCACACAACTTAGTTTGATTGTATCAGATATATAGCACACGGTATCTTGCATACATTACTGGATAAATTGTTGATTACTCTTCCTCCAAATTCTTACCATCCACCAAACATTCAAAAAGGTAAAATTACAACCCTTTCTCACTTTCCATGGCATTAATGGGCATTGTGATAATGATTATTTTGTGTTAATATAAAAGATTACATATCTGATAAATTGAGGGATCATTGTATTTAAGAAAGACACAACAAGGTTCATTTTCCTAACTTCTTCTAGAGGTTATTATATTATTTAATTTGATATACTATTATATTACTATATAATATATTAATATATAATATTATAGATTAAAAATTATACATTATATTAATATTAATATTATATAAAATGTATTTTATATTAGATATAAATTTTCTTAAATTATTCTTGTATATTTTAGACATTTCTCAAATAACCTTTATGAATAATCATTACTTAGATTATATGAAATTATATATAATAATGAATTATAAAATATTATATTACATATTATATATTAATGATATAATATATTATTATTATTATCATCATCATCATCATCATCATCATCATCATCATCATGAACATATATAATATAGATAAATTATTATACTTAATATTTTATAATATGTAATACATTAATCCCATGTTAATAAGGTAAGAGTAGATTGAGTTGTTAAAAGGAATGCACCTAACCCTTTTTGGGTTCCTCTTCTTATTAGTTATTTCAAGCTATTTTTTTATGGATTTTTTTATAGATAATTGAGGAGCTTTGACATTAACTATACCATTTATGATTTCTTTGATTCATTGATCATAGTAACTTATTTGAAACTTGTGCATGGAACTAACAATGAAAAAGAATTCCAATCTCTCATCCTTAGTCTTGAGATCACTTCTAAATGCCAAATCAATCACCTTGTCATTGAAGGATACTCTATGGTAGTGATTTATGCTCTCCAATCTCATTCTTTGACTTTTTGTCACTTGTTTGTAGTAAGATAGAAGTGTGTGTGGAATGTATGGCCTCTGGTCTTTTATTTGTGCCTCTAGACTAGGAGGATGCCATGCTTGTTGGTCACTATTACACTCAAATTATTTTTAAAGTTCCCAAAATGGAAATGACATAATCTGATTTGTTTTCCATTGCTTAACTCAACAAGATTCTATCGATGCCTATGGGTTTGATAATGGAATCATTTCAAACTATCCTAGGTGTTAGGTTTCTTAATTTGGATGAGAATCATTGGGTTAACTCTTAGATGTCTAACTATTTTATCATCTATTTGTGGAATATTTTGAATAATAATAATTTGCTTCATCAAGTTGTGGTAGACTTCATGCACCTAGGTTACAGGGTTGGTCTAGATTAGGCTTTAGAAAAGGTTGGCTCATTAGATTCAAGCTCACTAGTATTCTCAAGTTGTGAATATAGGGGTGTTGTACCTCTTTGGGTTTTTGGTACATTGGAAGCTATATCTGTGGAAGTATTCAACTATGTGGAGGGTATTATCTCCTTTAAAAATTGAAATCCTACACATAAAAATATTTTACCACCTCTACATATGGCCACCCTCAATGTTCCCTTTCAAAGTTGTCCTCCCATTGCTTATTAATTTTTAGTGCATATGAGTGGTTTTACCTATAAAAGTATGAAAGGTGATGGTAGTGAATCTAGTAGGGTTCATTTTCTTCACAGTAGGTGTTTAAATCGGGTGTTTAGATGTTATGGAAAGGGCCAAAAGCATGGATAGGTGTCATGGTTTTAGGTGTGAAGGTAGTGATGTTGTGATAGTAGTTAACATGTGACCTCCCCTCTCAAAATGAAGTGTTAGATTAGCTCTCCCTCTAGGTCCTTAACTTGTGGGGAACATGGTGATGGTGTTAACATTAACCCTATCCTGGTCATTATTATGGATGACAATGTGGAGGTACTTGAGAAGGAGAGTGTTGGTTGGGTTGATGTGTGTTCTCGTCCTTAGTGGTTGAATGGTTATATTTTCCTTTTTGGCTTTGAAGTGTTAGTGTCTAGTGATTCAATTAGGGTTTTTGCCTATGGTAGTTGGTGTACTAAATTGTATCCTTCTTCACTATGTTATGGTGGACTATGCCTTTGGGTTGGTTTATCATTAATTTTATTTGATTTTTTTTTCATTCTATTTTTCTCTCTTCTATTTTTCTCTCTTTCTTTTTCTAAATCACTATTTATTTTAATGAATGTATGAGGGACCCTAAACTCTCAACATCTATCATATACATATAAATCAAGGAAATGTCAAAATTAGGTTTTTCATTTATGGTTATTCATTTTAGTGGTTGAATGGTTATATTTTATTTCAAAGTGTTAGTTTCTATTTAGTGGATCAAGTTTTCTACCTATGGTAGTCAGTGTACTCTTTGGTAAATTGTATCTTTTTTCGTTGTGTTATATTAGACTATGTCCTTGGGTCAATTTATCATTGATTTTATTTGATAGTTATTTTTTGTTTCTCTTTTTCTTTCTTCTTTATTTTTTTTAATATCGTTGTTGATTTTAGTGAAAGAGTGAGACCCTAAACCTTCAACATCTATCATATATATAAAACAAGGCAATGCCAAAATCAGTTAGCATGCATCATTTCATCTCATATTAACATTTTGAGATATATTAAGATTTTTTGATGATGTCATGCATTATCATCATCTGCAATTAATATTTTGAGACCTATTAAGATTTTCTTGACATACTCATTTAATATTCATAATGAGTCAATAAAATATTCAAAATTAATGTCTTTAAGAGAGTGTTTAATAAAAATTAATGTTTGAATGAAAATGTAGAAGCTCTCCATCATAGAATATGCCTCTAGTGTTATTAATATTTAATTTATTATAGTCTAATAATAACTTTAAGAGGGTAATGGGATTGCAATAAAATTACATTTCAAATAAAATCTTGTAAAATAAAGAAAACGGCTAAAATATAAAATAAAAGAATTAATTTGTTGAATTTTTTCACTTAAATCATTGTGACTATAAAGTAGAATAATGAATTTTTTTGTACCTTTAAAATTTAGATTGAAGAAATGATTCTAATGCTAAACCTCGAGAGAAAGAGTTTTACTAATGACTATTAATGAGGCCAATCTATGTTGTTTCATCTCTCTAATGAATAAAGCTACACACCTTTGATCATCATAATGAATAAAAACTCATAGAGAGCCTTGATTTCCTCAAAATAAAAAATTAAACCTACAATAAATATCATAATACATTTGACACCTAAATATAAAATTCTCATTTAACTTTAATTCATTATTGTATAGTTTTCACATGTGTTGATGTAACATAATAAAGTTTTGTAACTCCACATAAAGCTAATGAGAATATACCCATAATTTAACCTATGACCATAGTTTTTTCCCATGAAGTTCTTGAATTGAGTATAACCAACATATTATTCTTATTTATATTATCTATAATAATTGAAGTTACTCTATCTAGCATTTGTGTGATGTTAGTCCATATAAAAGTTTGAATAACCATTTAAAAAAATAAATTAATAATGTTCTTTTGTATAAAATGTGTATGGTATTTATTTACTAATTTTTTAAAGGATTATACATTTAATACATGAATTTACTAATACCATGAGTGCTACTAGTTTAGGTATTTTAAATACATGTGTTTCAAAAAAAATGATTTTTAAGTTTGAGTGGTATGTGACAAACCCTAAATAAACACTTTAAAATTAATATATCTTGACACTTTTTAATATATGTATTTAAAATATCTAATCTAATTGTAGTTACATCAAACTGTAATATATAGAAGTGGATGAAAGACAGATGGCTCCATCTCCTACCTCTCTTATTTATTTGCACACCTATGACTTTCCCTATATTCCTCTTCCTTTGCTTGATGGTGATCCTTCTATGGATTCTAAGGCTTCACTAGATAGTATTTGACATTTGGTGCATATAATTTTAAAATGGTCATATCAAGGATTTTTTTTTCTACAAATGTCTCCATTGGAATAATTCATACATGTATGGCTAACAAAGATACTGCATTCTCTTTCTCCATCTTCCCTTATTCTACTCCCACCTCTCCATCCACTCAGCATAGATATCCACATAGTAACATTTTGAAATTTCTTATGCATTTACCTCCCACTCATCTCCTTAGATAGTTTTATGTTTCCATTCATCTTCATGGTTCCATCTAATCAGGCTTTCATTTTTAGATATATTTAATAAAGAGAGAATGACTAAGGGTTTGCTAAAGTTTGATATAGGTATTTTCTATCATATATATCTCATTGTAAGGGTATTGGGATTTGGTATAAATGTCACTCTCTTATATCTAACCTCTATTATGAATTCATGCAAAATCATAAATATATCTCTAACCTAAACCCTCCCTTGTTTAATCCTAAGAATCTAATTTCTACTTCCTCTCCTTCTTCCTTTTAGGTGTGTTATTTTACTCTTATTTTGGATTGATATGAGTCTATTTTTAAGGATTTTATGGATATGGAAGAGCATTACCCTGAGTTGGGAATTCTTTATAGGTTTGGTCACCCTTAGTTGATCTTCATGCCCAGATATCTGATTAAAGAAAATTGATTTTTTCCACTGATCTCTCTATTTTCCCTTATGCAAGAGGATTAATTTATATATCAAATCGATCATTATTCAATTTTATTTTATGAATTGTTTACAAATTTGAATCTCTATAGGTTTAAATTTTAACATAATGCAACCATAAATGATACATTTAATATAACTTGATATTAAATTAACTTATAACCTTGGTCATATTTACTTCTAAAACTCTATATGACAAAATGGAATTCATTTTTCATAATGTCATGACCCAACTGATGTCTAAAAATACATTCATATAATATATGAGGTGAAATGAGAATGGATGGATAGTTTCAATTTTTAGATATACATATCACAAAGAGCATCACAACTATTTTATCAAGTTTATCTAAGTATGACATAAATATACTTTGTTTTTTAAACATAATAATTATATAAGAACAATCAAATCTAAACATTAGTTACTCATTCATTGGCCCATTATGATATGCATAATTATTCATTTAATAGCAATTCTAAGGAGGATAATATGCAACAAGAATGTGAAAAATAATATAGAAAAGTTAAAATTAAACATGTATACACAAATTATATCATTTTATAGACATATAAAAAGTAACTAGTATGTACATGTATTCAAAATATGCCATAATGTCATAGAAAATGGGCCATATGGGAATATAAAATGGTTCATATAGACATATAAAATGGTCCATATCAATATACAAAGTGGTCCATATATAGATAAAAATGCACCATATTGGGATACAAAATAAATTGTGACTACAAATAACACTAGCATTACAACTATATTTCTTGTTACTTAATACCTCCAAATAAAAAATCTATCATTGAACTAGATGTAGAACTAGGGGAACTACATCTATAGTTATGAGAATATACTCTAATATTTATCTTTGAAGGATCAAATTTATATTACACAATCTCATTAAAATGTTTTGGTAACACAACATAAAAATTAGAAAATTATCTACAAAAAATAATAAAGTTTCCAAGAATAATTTTTTTTTTATCAAGGTGATTGTGGACTCACTTCATGCCACCTAAAGTGATACATAGGGTTTCATTCCTTATATTATATAAATTATTGTGATCAATGTGGATCATAAATCTAGGTTTAAATATTTGAATATAGATATAAATATGACATAAATTATCATTGTAACTTAGAGTTAAAAATATATTTACTATTTTCTCACCAATATTTATGTCTGAATCAGGTGGTCTTGGACTTATACTAGATATTGGGACATAACTAAATCTCCAATAATTTTATCTAACATAGCTTCATTAACCTCAAGCTACAATGTAGGTTTGGTATTAGTGTTCACCTATATCAATATGTGATTATGATTGTTAGTTTCATCGTCATTATCATTTTTAAATAACACATATTGCCCTTAGCATAAAAGATAAGTCATATGAATATATACACACTTATATACTTAACAAATTATGTGTAACATATTTATCTCTTTCTCCCCCTCTCTCATGAATGAGAGAGAGAGAAAATTAAAAACACACATATGTTTAAGGAAATACAATGCTAATTGTAATGTAAACAACATATTATTATTGTCTAGATGGGGTACCCATAATATCTATCAACATATGTATAATTAAAAAATGAAAGAAGTTAATTATTAATAAATTAAAATAAAACCTACTAATATAAATCTAAATTATTACTTATACATATATATAGAGAGAGAGAGTGAAAAATATACATATGTGTAAGGGACTATAATGGTAACTCAACATCAATAATAGAGTTTTGCAGTCAAGTGGGGAACCCATATCATCCATCATCATCTATAAAATAAATAAATGGAAAAATTAAATTATGAATCAATTAAAATTAAAGTCTTTAACATAAATTATTATTTTTACAAAGAGAGAGAGAGAGAGAGAGAGAGAGAGAGAGAGAGAGAGAGAGAGAGAGAGAGAGAGAGAGAGAGAGAGAGAGAGAGAGAGAGAGAGAGAGAGAGAGAGAGAGAGAGAGAGAGAGAGAGAGAGAGAGAGAGAGAGAGAGAGATGGAAATAAAGACAATAAAATATTGTATCTCTTTCTATCCCTCTTTCTCTCCATCTATCTCTCTCATAAGAGAGGGGTCATCCAATTAAGAAAACACAAAAATTATGGTGTATATAAAATATTAAAAAAATCTAGAAACTTTAAAATACTCTCACAACCTTTATGTAGAGTACTAAAGTGATAATAGTAGACTTAATAGCATAATACAATATTCATGAGTTACCCATAACATCAGTCATCATCTATAAAAGTGTGGACACTAAAATTTAATCAATAAATGCATGGCAATACTTTTCCTTGACATATTTAAATTTTTTACCTACTCACCATTTAAATAACCATTCATCTAAATTAAATCCTTAAAAGTATTGTGATTACTAATAAAATATTCTTGAATTCAGTAATTTATTCCTATCCATCCCTAATCAATAGATACTTCACTGTCATTTTGGTTTTAGAAGCCTTTGTCCATTCTAAACAAGTGCACACTAGGTGGAAAGGGATGCATTTCACACTTGTCCACTAGTATGGATTTGTCTCCTACATTATAATAGATAGTTATTTTTAATATGAAATGATTCCTAATGGATTTACCACATGTGAATATAATTTTTTATCATAAATTATTTAAATATACTCCTATAAAAACACGTTATGGGTTTCACTTGAATCCCCAAATTATTATATCTATCCCTGTCTTTCAAAATCAATTTAAAAATCATATATCTATTTAAAAAATATCCCTAATATAATTCTCCTATAGTAATATAGTCATTGGCCAAGTTAAAATTAATTTCATACAGGTTGAGTCCATCCTTTGTTAAGAATTGTAATATATTTTTTAGGTGTATTCATATGATCTTCCCCAAAAGGATAACTACATCAGCTTGAGGTCCACTTGGACTATGTAGGTAGTATTTAGTCAATAAGGGGTTTTATGAGGATATCTCTCCCATATCCCAGTTCCCTACTTTTTCCCCTAGACATGTGATCTTATTTGTGTACTTGTATAGGATAGGGTTTTTTCATTTTAAAGATAATCCACACATTTAAATAGTCTCTAGTCAGATTCAGATTGTATTCAAATAGAGGTGAACCAACTAATATTTTTAGATCTAGCATACATTCAACATAGACAAAGTCACACTAGCAGATAATGATGTAATGCAACCTTATCTATCTACTTCACATCTATCCCAAAATAAAACAAATCACTATATTAAATTAACTCTATGTTTGCTTATTTTTATAAGTAGTTTCAAATAGTATAATTAGTGAATGAATAACATAATTTGAATAAATCAGTTTGTAAGGACATCTCTCTAAACCCTAACTTCCATTTTTAGCAATTTAAAACATTTGTAAATTCTTTGTATCACTATATTTTTAATGTGGCATGTATTTATTATCATCTTAGATCATATTTAAAGTTTATATTAATTTAGAGTTACTATCATTTTATTTTTATTTTTAAGGGTACACATTTTGGTGAACCTAACATTCTAGAATGAAACACTATTTTTTCATTTTAATTTTTGGCTTAGAGTTTTAGTTTAATTCTTTAAATTTTTTACATTGAAAAAATATTGTCCTCAACATTGGATATTTTTTTTAACATAAAAATTCAAATTTTTTAACCTTGGGGTAATCTGAAACTTAAAAAAATTGTCTTGTCACCTTGAATAACTAGTTACATATAGGTTCTTTCTTTTGACTCTAAGTTGATTTTTTTTCCTCTCCATATACATTTTTACATTATTTTTAATTTATTTTTCTTCATCTTTCTTGTTTAATTTTTGTTTTCATCATGGGTGTATCATATACATGGCCTCCTCATTTCTACATAGAATCATGTGGTTTCATATAACATATAATTTTCCTATGCAACATGTTATTCATCATGTATTTTCATGGATTCCATACATAAAAATTAAATAGGATCCTTATCATACTTCAACTCATCATCTCAATCTAAATTCTTGTTTTACCTCATCTTGTCATCTAGTTTCACCTCTTATCTTTATCAAATCTTCAATGACTTGGGAACAAGATAAGGCATATTTCATGCATTTATTATATCAATATTTATTAATAATACCCCTCACTATCTCAATGATCATGTCATGACCCTTGTTTTTTACCTTGATTTTAAAACCAACCATGCTTAAATTCAATGTTATGCTAAAGTACATCCAAGAAAAGATTGATTTAATTTATTATACTACTCGAGATGAACTTAATAAATCAACCTCTTCTACTCCAACCAATGTTATTACTTCTCCCATTGCATATATTCCAACTAAACCTTATGCTACCTTGACCCATCCCATCACTATAGCTAATACTTGTCTTTATAAATCCCTTATCCTCTTGTAAGCCAAGTTGTCTAATATTGATAAAACCATTTCCCATGCTAGTCATTCCTTATATTCAGGTACTTTGTTGCATAAACCTTTGGATATGAAAATTGTATCCTACCCTTTTCAATTTGGATTTGTAGTTCCTAAGACTCCTTTTTATGAAGGCAATGGGGATATTTAATAACATTTTCATGTCATCCATGCAACTTGTCTAGATTGTGCCAAAAATGATAGATTGTTAACCAAGATAATTCCAAGAAGCTTTGAGGATTATTATCTTAGGTGGTTCTATTATTTTCCTCCCCAATCAATTATATATTTCAACCCTTTTAAAATTTATTTTTTTGAACATTTTCATCAATATTTATGATAAATTATCCTATGCTTAAATTACAAAGATCAAACATCCAAATGAGATAATTAGTGAGTATATCCTAAGACATAATAGTATGCTTGATAAAATGTCAAATAAAATGGAAAATAATAAGATTAAAGACATTTTAACTCAAATATTAATTACTTATCTTCAATAATATATCATGTTTGATAATTTTAGATCATTGATGAGTTATGCCATGTAATGAGGTCAAATTGATTACATTTAACACGCTCAATTATATATATAATTTTCCTTCTACATTTGCTACCAAGTTTAAAAATAAGCCCAATTACAAGAGAAAACATCATGAGATAAAAAATGAGGTTAAATCTATAGTTCATGTTATATATCGACCACCATAAAATATCTAATTGCAAGTTCTACCAAAGAGGCAATTTTCAAGGGTACCTTCACCTCCTCATGTGTTACTACAAAATCTCCTTGAATAATCTCATTACACTTCATTCATCATTATAATTCAATATATCTTGACCTTAATATATAAAATTTGATGGAAATGAATTTCTTAATTATCATAGATGTGTGGACATTCCACTAATAGATGTATGAAAATCAAGCACAAAATTCAAGATCTCATTGATGATAACATTATTGGAATTGGTATACCTACTAAAGAGGATAGGACACAATAAAATGAGAATTAAAATATAAAAATGTATCAAGATACTTTTCCTAATCATAGGGTAAAATATAATAATAAAATTACATTATGTATTTAATACTCATCCTCCTCCATCTTCATATGGGTATCCACTTGATAGAATCATTGGTACAGTTACAATCAAGTTAGCATGTTGCCCATATATTATAATTAATGATTCTAAATTTTTTTATGATAATTATGATAGGCATGCATTATTCATTAGATATTATATTTCCATGAAATGTATTCATAGTGTTTTGATATACAATGTATCAATTGAAAATGTGTGCACCATAATACTTTTACATTTTTTTGGCTATACAACAAAAGGATATATAACATACATCAAGAGTTGTTAAGGCATTTTACGGCCATAGACAAGATACTCTTGGACACATTATTTTTCCCTTATAGGTTAGACCTATCATGTTGTCCATATTTCTCATAGTGTTACCAAACATAAGTGTCTTTGATATGTTATTTGGAATATCTTAGTAAGAAAAAACTATAGTAGTTGATTCTATATTTCATAAGTGTCTAAAGTATATTCATGTTAATCAAGTGGTTGAAATTTCATGAATTCATTATGAATATCCAATGGAACCTATAGTATTTACTCCAATTCTAAAATAGTGGTTGGTATAGTTATTAGAAATTTTTATAATGAGTTAGTCTATACCATTGTTGAGGATAATGATTCACATGCAAATAGGTATACTTCAAAATATATTTTTACATATATTCATGAACATGAACATATTTTTAGTTTCTTTACCTTCTAATGAGCATGAAGATATTTCAATTTTTCCATATAATTTTTAGCATAGCATGGTTACACATGATCATGATCATTTGGTAAAGAAAAGATATATTTCTACTCCCACATAGGTAAAAGTTACTTAGAAGTCTCATAAACATGTATATGTTATTTCATCATTTCCTCTCATTCATGAGGATATAGGTTTAGATAGGTATGTGAGCAATGATTCAGAAGGTTAATTTACAACATATGGTTCTTATTCAAATTTAGAAACTTATATAATTGGCACTACTATGGCATAAAATATTGCTCCTTATTATCAAGAGTTTGGATACACATATGAACATCCTATTGATGAGATCATTGGTTGGACACATTATATCATTCCCTCCCAATATCTTAGTTGGGTTGAGGGCCTTGATTATATTCCTTACCTACTACCTACTTGTACATAGTTTCTTTGTTACTCATCTTTTGTTTATTATTCTTCTACACCCAATCCTAACTAATTCTAGTCCTTGGCTTTATATTTTCATTTTTGGGTACTTACTTCCTTGTTTTGTTCAACCCCATTTGAACAACCCAAAACAACCATCTTAGTAAGATTCCATTATACATATATTTCATGCAACTCTTTTGCTTATTATTTAACATATATACATGTTATAAGATCTCATATGTACTTTGTACTTACATATATGTACTTTTAAATGAGTTTACATGGTCATGATTGTGATATTTGAAACATTAATTTTACATTGGGGACATCTCACATGCTTTCCTCCTTGCCATGTTTTACTTCATCAGCTTTTTGAGGGTTGTTAAAGTCTTTCCTATCTTATTATACTATTTAAACCATGTTTATTTACATTTATTTTCTATATTTGTTAATTTTTCAATTTTTCATGCTTCTCTTTTTGAATATGCAAAAATTAAAAAAACATTCATAATATGCTAAAAATAGATAAAAATATAATATCTATAAAAATAAAAAATTAGGACATGTAGGCATTTATTTATGTTGTTGGATATGTCTTTTTATTTTATTACATAGCATATTTTAGTTACATATTTCTTCTCATACAAGATAAATTTCACAATGAAAAACAATCTCTATACATATAAAAATCTTTCATGACAAAATCTATTTATATTCAATCAAATTACACAAAGTCACATTAAGAGAAAATAATGCAATGTGCACCTGTCCCCTATTATATACCTATCCATGTGCATATTCACTCTTTCTTTTCAACTACAACATATTCATAGGTATTTATTAAATTATATTTTCACAAAGAATAAAATTCACATTCAGATATCAATCAAGTTTTAAGATAAGTCATAGTATTACATGGTTTCAATGTTGATCCGTCCTTTCACCCAACAAGCATGCTTAATTGGGGAATCACATTATTCTATATGGAAACCTTATAGGTTGTATTTATCCACAATATATTTTCCATGTTAATCTACAATTAAAATAAATGCTTTAATATTTCATTTTATCTTCACTGATGTCTTGGTGAATATGTTACTTGATAAAACAAAACATAGATACATATGCTTAACCTATTTTTGATTAATTTATTATATGAATCCATCATATGTTTATTTCAATTTCATAACATTATTCAAACATGGTTACTTATTTTTTTCAACCCTTATCCATGTGTATGTTCAATATATAGCTTGTTTGTATGGTATAATAATGCCAAGTGTGTGTGGACTTTAGGCCTTCCATGATTTTACAACATTTTTATATCCCTTGTATTCATATTTTTAGCTCAATGTATGACATCTATGCAAAAAAATTATACTATCTATGGCATCTTACATGTCCCTTATTGTTTAACCATAAAATCTAGATATGGGGAAATATAGGGTTAAAGAGGTAGAGATAGACTAGGTAACAAGGATGGTAGACTATCTCTAAAGCAAGTTAATTATTTATAAAACTTAGATAAAACATATACTAAATTTATTATGTTTAGATGCTAAAGATGAAATGTAAAACTATGCTACATATTTTAATGATAATGAATATAAGATACTTACCTAGTTTTGATGCAAATATAGCTTTGGATTTGGAATAGGTAGAAAGTAGATTGGGTCTAGATTTTAGAAATTATATCCCTATAGCTATAGACACTTATTTCGACTTGGGATGATTGTATCAAGGCTACTATTTGAATTAGATGCAAGTGTCTAGTATAAAATACTTACTAAAAGTAGATGCAACCACCTACATTCTTTTGGGTTCTATGTCACCTTCATTCTAGTGCTTCAAGAATGGGTCAATGACTTTCAATTCTTGTCAAATAACAAAACCATATTTCTTCATCTTCAAAGTGGCTATGGAAAAAAGGGGTTAATGGTCATATGGTGTTGAGCTACACCAAATACCCTTATGTTAATGATCATTGCCTATATAAATAATACTTTGAAGAGGGACTCAAATTTATGTAGTTATCCCCTATGTGTTTAATTGTTTGTGAATCATAGAATGTGTGATAAGCAAGTACATAGAGCGACCTAGCTTGTAACATGGAAAAATGTGGCTCATGGATTTCTCCTTCAATGATTTAAACTTGTATATATGTTGTCCTTATGATTGATATGGAAATAGGATAAAATATAGAAGCATCTCTCACTTGAGTTCTTGGTTAAGAGCTTTTTTAAGTTACCTTATGAGTAGGTAATAAGTTGATAAGTATTTTCTAGGTTAGGAATGCATAAGGATTGATTCTATATTTATACCAATACATTTGGATAATATTTCACATTAAATAAATTAAGTCGACAATAGGAATGTTTTTCATTTCAAAATTGAATATATTTATGGCATTAAAAACTTGTGTTGGGATAAGACACTTGCATTGACATAGGCATCTGATTGGGAGACAAGTGTCTAGGTAATTAGAAAATCGATGTAGATCCAAAACTTGAAGATATGGAAGATAATAAAGTTTATATCATTCTATGCAAGATAGAAGTCCTAGGTAATCATAATAACATTTTTTAGGCTAAAAGATAAGGAGTTAGGCACAAAGAGATAGTGTATGTGAGCCTTATGGTAGTATGAAAGGTCTATAATTTGAAGGTACATCCATGATATGTATATAAAAAATGTACAAGACTAAGATGTTATATAATTAATAAATAGTGTCTACATTTTCCCTACCTTTAATCTAGTAATGAAATTTTTATTTTAAAGGAAAATGGATGTGTACCTTGGTGTGTATAACACACCTTATCTTTGTTTGAGTCCAACTTGAGTGATTTTTTATTGACTGACCTACAACTAAGAGAATATTATAGCATATAATCAATGCATATAATCTAAAATTTAAAGAATTTAAATGATTGAAATTGAAAGAGTTTGAGGTTTAGGAGTATACCTATGTATCGATGTAATTATCTTGACTTTTAACAATTTGATTTGAAAATATAAAATATGTAAAATGAATATATATAAAGAGATATAAAGAGATTTGAGGACCCATGCCTGAAACCTTCAATAAAATGTGAGTTTCCACCTGTTAATTTAGATTAGATTGACTGTGAAACATAATTATACTTACAGCATGGTGATCATTAGTGAACCAAGTCTATTCACACTATAAAACTAGTGAGGTTGTATGATGTGATCAATTCCAGCCTATAAAATTGGCATGAATGATTGATTTAATCACATCAACCATACCAAAATATGAACCAACTACTACAGTAGATTACCTCAATATAATTTATAAAATTCTAACCTGGTGGGTGATAGTAGTCCTCAAAAGTGTTTGGAATCTAAAACATATTTTATTTTATAATATTAGGCAAACATTGTGTATCATATACATCTTATCTATGTATCATATTGAAACTATGTATAATAATGGTACCAATGAATAGAATTCTACCATAAATGTGTATCTAAATCACATACCTATAAATTTGGCCAATTTGAAATTGTGTAAATGTGGATATCATGTTTACAAAACATGCCCCTACTACCATATGAAACTAAAAACTAGTGTGCGGATAACATGTTTCAAAAATGTTACCCCATTACAATTTAAGTCTGATAACTAGTCTATGTGTGGAGAACATGTTTACAAAACATGCCCTGATTACAATCTCAATTTGAGAACCAGTGTAAATGTGGAGAACATGTTTCTAAAATATGTCCCCACTAAAATTTGAATTTGAAAACTAGTGTAAGTGTGGAGAACATGTTTCCAAAACATTCTCAAATTATAATTTAATCTTAGAATTGGTGTAAGTTTGGATAACATGTTTCCAAAACATACACCCATTATAATTTGAATATGAGAACTAGTGTAAGTGTGGAGATGATGTTTCCAAAACATACCCCCACTATAATCTAAATCTATGAACTCGTGTAAGTTTCAATGTGGAGGATATGTTTCCAAAACATTCCCTCACTATAATTTGGGTATGCTTAATACTGAATAAGTATGGATAGCATGTTTACAAAACATGACCCCACTATATCTAAAACTATGAAAAATGTGGATAACATGCCCCCACTCTGTTCAATGTAGAATCCATGCCTCTATGTCATGTCCCCACTAATATGCCCCTCCCCTTTGAGGTTAGGGAAAGTAGTAACTAGTAATTACCTAACCTCAAAAGGATAATATAACCATGTAAACTATGAATGGACCATTTAACATATAGATGGATAATGTCTATGTAGATATATCATTGAATCACAAAGAATGTAATCACACAAATTCATAATATGTATGATGTAGATCATGGCAACATCTAGATAGTAATAGTACAAGATCAACAAGAAATTAAGTGCACACATAAGAACTCAAAAGTAAACCAAAATACAATGGTTCAAGGGAACCTCAAGCAAGGGGAATGTTCATAAAGTAATGAATGACATATTCAAATGTCAAAACTACAAAAATAATGACATACTCAAATGTTAAAGAGGAAAACAAAGGCATGTGGGCCAAAAACTATGGAGCATATTAAAATGTTCAAATAAACTTATAGCAAAGCAATACACTCAAGTAAGTTCATGAATGAAAGCATAAGTAACTAGCATAAACATATCATACTAGTCTATTTATATATGTGTTAGTAGAAATCATTAAGTACATAGCATATCAAGTATACTAAAAAGGATATAAGCATGTATAAAGGCATGTGTAAGTACATATATGAGATCAAACATAATTATGTAAAGTTACCATAGAATTATATAACCTAGATGTATCATGATCATAGAGGTGGATTCCCCCAAGGTATTGGTGATGTGAATAGAGGGAAAACTCAACATCCATAAGTGCATGATCATGTATCTATGTATTTTTGTTTCACACTCAAAGTATGTGTGAAACACATGTGTAGATATAAAAATAATGATATTCCATCTACTAACATGGAACTGATAACATATATGCCAAGGAACTAATAGGATATGTAAATGCTAAACATATTTGTGGATTTTTTTTGGTATTTTTAGAATATCTCAAGTGAGATATTTAGACAAATTCATGATGTTCATTGATTTTTTGAGAGCTTTTCCTTCAAGTGTAGCTAGGTACTACACATATTTTCCTAAATTTTTGTATTAGTAAATGCTTCCAACCAATTTGGTTTGAAATTTCCTTTCTTGTCTTTTTTTGCATTGGTGTTCTTTTGATTTTATTTAAACACTAGGTCACCCAAAACAAAGCTATTTGGTTGAACCTTTTTGTTATATGCATGATTATCATGATATTTATAAACCCATAAGTGTCCAATAGCATTTTTGTGTTTTTCACTCAACTATTCTAATTGGTGCAATATCTTTTCATGGTATTCATTATCTTTTATAATATATTTGAGAGATACATGGAGGAAAGGTATCTCAAGTTCAATCAGTGACATTACATCTATAAAATAAATCAAATAATAAGTTGTAGCTTTAGTAGGTGTGTGAACACTGTGATCATAGGAATCTAAGAAGGGAGGCTAGTACAGTGTTAGTTCAAGTAAACAAAACTTAATAAAAACACACTATCACTAACACTTACAAGCCTAGATCTTAGGGGTGAGATTAGTTAACAAAACCAAATGAGAAACACAACTAAAATGTAAAATACACACAATCAATTACCTTCATTGGGAGATCCAAATGCATTTTTTAGTGGCTTATTCATTTTGTGCTCAAAGAATCTTTGGCAATGGAGTTTGTGAGCTCCCTCTCTCCTTGGCACCATTGTGGCTTGTATTAACTTGATGTGGCTTGGCTCAATATTTTTGCATTATAACACTATTAGCATGAGTCTCATGGAAAAAAATTGCATAACTCTATAATATCCAAGTTTTGAAGCCATTTGTACATGATAACTTTTCACCAAAATAGTTTAAAATTTAATAGGTAAGGCATTTTATTTATAGGCTTAGGGATTAACCCCAACCCAAGGTGAGTCAAGTTGGATTTTAAACATGGAATACATTCAAACCTAACCTAGGTGATTCAAATATAACCCCAGTAAAGTTAATAGTTGCCTATTAATCATGATTTTTAATGAATAGGCATGGGTCTCCAAAATAGATATTTTAGGATCTTTCTAAAGAGCTTGACAACTCACAAAGGTCATGATGAAAGGCTAGGATATTTGAATATTTGAATTTCTTTTTTTAGATATTCACTAATTTTAAATGGATAATTCAACTAGGAATTTAATTTGGTTTAGCTTGTTAATTGATTTTGATTAGCCATTTAACTCTTTCAAGATTTGAAATTTATTCATGTGCCCAACTTAATAGGTCCATAGGTCAAATTAACTATTGTGATGTTGTAAGATGATTAGTGATGAATCTATAAGAGGTTATTATTGCATATAATAGGATACCCCAATTAGTTGTCTCAATGTGATTCTAAGATTTGATAAATTATGTACAAGTAACTTTGGGAAGTTTAATGATTCTTAGAATTAATTTGTAATGGTTGGTAGGAATCGATCTGAAGTCTAATTAAAAAACTAGTTATGGATAGTTTTAGGTGTCTATAATTTTCCCCTGATTGGGAAGGCTTTATAATCTATAGGCACAATAACACCTTCTCAAATAATGAAATAGGTTAAAAAATATATAATGATTGAAGAAAAAGATCTAAACAATGTTTGGGAAGCCTATAATGAATCCCCCTTGAGGGAGTGGCTGACACATACAATTGATGGATGGTACCTAAAAAATAATTAATAAGAATAATGAAACTAACCCATGGGTGAGATTAATCTGATTGAGAAAATACTTGCATGTATTGATTTAAAAAGTACTAATTTTCCCAAAGGCAGTTATAATCAGTAAAAATGTTGAGACACTGATTTTCCCAAAGACATTTATAATCAGTGGCAATGGAATATACCCCAATTAGGGATAATGAGTCAAAATAATGATTTACCCATAAACATTTATAATCATTAAAATGATTGGGATAATTTTTTATTTTTTATTTTTCCCCATTAGGGTAGATTGGCAAGCATAACTCAAGAATAGAACCTGGTGCACTTATTAAAGATGAGCAGGCATAAATGTAGATGTGATAGTTTAATGACTGAAGAAGACACAAACATCCAAACATATGAGTATTCACAAAGTGATAAAAGAGATGAATAT
>JARHVA010006883.1:540000-625000 GCA_037957365.1 Torreya grandis
TTACTTATTGATGATTTTTCACATATGACTTGGGTAATGTTTTTAAAGAAAAAATCAAAAGCTTTCAAACACTTCAAAGCATTTAAAGCATTAGTTGAGAATGAAACCAGTTTGAAGATTAAGTTCCTAAGATCATATCAAGGAGGAGAATTCATGTCAGATCATTTTATTGAGTTTTTTAAAGACCGTAGAATAAAGAGACATTATTCAACAACTATAACTCCATAGCAAAATGGAGTAGTTGAACAAAGAAATAGAATATTTCAAGAGATGGCAAGGATAATGCTAAATGAATCTAAGATACCAGATAAATATTAGAGAGAGGTAGTTACTATAGTAATGCATATTCAAAATAGATCATTATTGAGAGTCAATAGTGACAAGACTCCTTATGAGCTATGGAAAGACAAAACAACAATAGTTGATTATTTCAAATTTTTTAGCAGCAGATGCTTCATAAAGAGAATCGATAAAAAACTGGGTAAGTTTGAATCTAGAGTAGATGAAGGCATATTTATTGGTTATTATTTCAAAATTAAAGTGTATAAATGTTATAACAAAAGAACCAAGAAAATAGTTGAAAGTGTAAGTGTCAAGAAAGAAGAAGAAGAACATAAAGAATTAGTGATCCAATAGACATTCTTGAAATCATTGAAGAGGAAGATTTGGAAGAATTAGAAGAAGATGAGAAGGAGAAAAAGGACATCAAAAACCCATCCAAATATCTCCAGATAAATCATAATGAAAATGACATCATCAGGGACATAAATGAAAGAATTTACAATAGAATAATGATGGTAAGTGAATCTAAGGAAGTTAATTTCTCTTTTTTATCCAAAATTTAGCCTAGAACATTTTTAGAAGCTAGACATGATAAGCACTGGGTTAAGGCAATGGATCAATAATTATATTAGATAGAAAATAATGATACTTGGAAATTATTGTCTAGACCAAAAGATCACAATGTGATAGGAACAGAATGGGTTTACAGAAATAAGTTGAATGAAAATGGAAAAGTGACCAGGAATAATGCAAGATTAGTATGTAAAATATATGCACAGATAGAGGGAATATATTTTGAATAAAATTTTGCACAAGTGGTAAGGATAGAGGCTATTAGAATGTTTCTTGCATATGTAGTGTTTAAAAATTTTAAAGTGTTTTAGATGGATGTCAAATCTGCTTTCCTAAATGGGAATCTAGAAGAAGAAGTCTACATTGAGAAACCTGAGGGATTTATTATCTCAAATATTAATAGCCATTTATGTAGATTGAAGAAAGCATGATATGGATTGAAATAAGCTCCTAAATCTTGGTATGCAAGACTTGATCAGTACCTGCAAGATCAAAGTTTCAAGAAAGGATTTAATGAGAGTAATCTCTACATCAAAACATAAGGTGAACATCAATTTATTATTGTGGTATATGTTGATGACATCATTTTTGAAGGAAACATTGAAAATATGACAAAAGAATTTTAAGATAATATGCAAAAAAAAATTGAGATGTTTATGCTTGGAGAATTGTCATTTTTCTTAGGATTGCAAATATTTTAGTCAAATAAAGGAATTTTCATATCTCAAAGTAAATATGCCAAGGAAATGTTGAATAAAATTGGTTTTGAGGATTGTGCACCAGTTAGCACACCAATATGTATAGGAAATAAGGTGAGAAATGATGAAGATTCACCTATTGCAAATCAATCTTTGTATAAATCTATGATTAGTAGTCTTTTATATTTGATAGCATCAAGGCTAGACATCATGCATGCAATAGGTATGGTTACAAGATATCAGTTAGCTCCAAAAGATAGTCATATTTATTTGGTGAAGAGAATATTTAGATATATCAAGGAGACATTGGATTATGGATTGTGGTATTCCACAAGTAGAGATTTCACTTTGGTTGCTTATACAGATTTAGATTAGGTAGGTTACATAGATGAGAGAAAGAGTACAAGTAGAGGAGATTTCTTTCTCAGTGATAGCTTAGTATCAAGGCTAAGTAAAAATAAAAATTTAGTATCACTTTCTACAACTAAAATAGAATATATTGTAGTAGTATTATGTTGTACTCAAGTGCTTTGGATCAAGATAAAATATGATGAACCTATTTCTATTTTTTATGACATCACAAGTGTTATTAATATTTTTAAGAATCCAGTGATGCATTCAAGAACCAAAGATATTCCCATTAGATATCACTTATTGAGAGAGCAAGTTATAGATCAATAGGTTAAGATGGAATATATTAGTACTACAGAGTAGATTGTAGATATTTTCAAAAAGGCACTACTAAAAGACACATTTGAGTATCTATGGGAGAAGTTGGGAGTAATTTATTTTACTTCCTACCATTGAGGATTAGCATTAGTTGAGGGGGAGATAACTGTTAGCTCTAGGATAGGCCCTTTGCCATTGATGCCAAAGGGTGAGAAGAATAGAAATAGGTACATGTACAAAAATAGGTGCAGAACAAGTATAAGGAAAAGTTACAGGTTGCTACAATAAGGAGGAGTTACTATATGTTTTTTAGATGGTAGTATGTATAGGTTTTAGGATGTGGTAGTTTCAGTTTGAGGTTACCATCAATGACAAAGGGGGAGATTATTGGAAATATTATCATTGATGTCAAAGGTCTAGCATTAGTGATAAAGGCCCCATTGCATTTAATGATGTTTTTAATATTCATATATTGGCTAATGTGTGTTAATATTTATTTAATATTAACAAATATATTTTGGTTGCATATAAGTTAAAATAACGCCCACTGAGAATTCAAAGGGTCACAGGGTAAAGAAAAAAAAAGGAATGGGATGTATTTTCCCATGAAGAGTCAACTTGAGGAATTCCAAGAGTCACCATGTAAAGACACAAGAGGGTATGGTTTATTTTTCCATGAAGAGACACTTTGAAGAATATGAAAAATTACCAAGATAAATACAAAAGAGGAAAGGATGCATTTACTTATGAAGGGTCACCATGTGACTTTTCAAATGCAAAGATATGAAGGGTCATGCAATTTTGGTGCCATTTTCTATGAGGATTGAAGGGTCACAAAGGGTGAATGCCAAAGGTCTTTTGGAAAGCTATAAATAAAAGCTTGAGAAGCCATTTGTAATATGGAAGAGAGTGTATGGTTTGTATTTATTTTATAGGAGAGGAATGTAGGAGATATTATAGAGTTACAACATTTATTGAGTAAGAAACATTGAGAGATAGTTATGTTTTATACACAAGAGCGGTTGGTGCTCTTGTGGGTTAGTGCTCACAAATCTTTGTAATGGGTGATCAAAAATAGTTTTTATGTTGGTGCTTAGTAAAGGGGTTAGTGCTCCTGCAAGTTGGTTCTTATGAACTTTGTAATTTGAGTTGGTTCTCATTCATATACTTGATATTGTTCTACATGGTTTTTCCCACTTTGGGTTTCCACGTAAAAGTCTGGTCTCTCTCTCTCTCTCTCTCTCTCTCTCTCTCTCTCTCTCTCTCTCTCTCTCTCTCTCTCTCTCTCTCTCTCTCTCTCATGTGGTGCATGTTATTGTTTTAGTTTTATTGCATATCTTGAATGTAAGATTAAGTGGTTAAAGAAAATAAATTAGATAAATTAAAAGATATATAATAGACTGATTCACCCCCCCCTCTTAGTATATTTCATGCTTAACATATATGGCATTATTTATGATGGTGGTAAGATGGTAATTAGATATAATGATGATAAGGTTGCCCCAAAGTGATAAGGTGAGGTAAGTGGTAGGGTATGAATCAATGAAAAAGCAATGGAAAATGAAAATGTCTAGGTACATGGAAAATGGAAAGGTATGGTTATTGGCCAATGGGAGAATGATTCTTGGCATGGTATAGGTATGATTTTATGATTTTATCTAGATAAATGATTCTATTGTTCTTACTAATGTGGAGATGCACATCCTGATTAGCATATGACACAACCAAAATAATCAATCATTTAAATTTATATCCCACACCTCTTTTGAGTAACTACTCTATCAAGAACTGGTTGTAGGTTTGGAATCTAGGAATGTTATTGTGATCTTCATTGGTCGTTGATTCTATTTCCTCCAAACTTTGATACAAGATATATTTGTAGCCTCTACAAAGGAAAGTGCATCCAAGAATGGTAAATATGGATAAATTTTTGATGATAGGTTTTATTCAATGATGTAAAGGTGGATTAAAATGGAATTTATAATGGTTGGGAAAAAAAATGAAGATTGAGGTTTTTAGGGACACACAATGTTATTGATTCTAGGTTCCACATAACTCTGGATGTGGAGGGGCTAAATTTTTTTTAATATAGTCTTGATAGGAAGACAAAAAAATTATATTATTTGGGCCTAAGAGTAGCTGCCATCTAATTATGTTGTATAGTGGAATTTGTATTGATGTCATCTTTAATAATGTCTTCATCAAGTAATGAAAAACTATTATGCTCAACTATTGGCACCTCAATGAGGTTTTTACCAATGAAGATGTCCTTCTTATCCCATAGTTCTTTTGATAATGTTTCACTAAAGAACATTTAATTTTGAATTTAGTTATATTCTAGCACCTCAAATAAGGTTTCACTAGAAGATGTTGAGTTTAGACTTTGATTGCCCCCTAGCTCCTCTGGAAACATTTCACTAGGAGATTATTTTTCTTATGCATTATTATGGTCTTATCCCCCCTAATATTCTACAAATGATATGTCACCATGGATGCCATTCAACAACGTGTGATTCTATCATTCCTAATCAACACTTGTGGAAGGTGGAATGTCAATATAATGGCTAGGTTGGTTGATGGTAATGGCATGTGGAATGGTAATGAAATGGGAAGAGGTCACATAATCCTCATAGAATATACTAAGAGAAATTGTGTTAAAGCTAAAGTGATCATCCTCAAAAATCATTGAAGAATCATAAATATATTTAAATTGATCTACGAGGCATGTGTAACTAATGTTGTAACAGACACAATTTATTTTATTTCTAAAGTTGATTCTAACTCAAAGGACTTTTAATCTAATGTTGAGACTGACATTGATTTTAATTTTGATGCTAAATCTGATGTTGCTTTAAGAATAAAACCTAACTAAAATTATGATTCTTCATCTAGTGTGGATGTTTAGATAAATATGTCTTGCTTAATGTTTGGTATTGGGCAAGTAACATCCTTTGATGGCATAGTGGGTTCCAAAAAAATTATTTTGTCAAAGTGAAACTCCTCAGTGATGGGAAAAGTTTAAGAGACAACTCTTTAGAGATTGGCTTATCAGAAAGAAGGTCTTTAAAAATATGCATATATTTGAGGTAATGATTTGCCCAATGGTGTTATAATCATTAAGAAGTGACTTAAAAAAGACTGGATTGTTAGATGAGAATCCTTGATAACATGTATAATATTAAGAGTGATTCATCATAGGTTGACTCATCACAAATGATTGGTTCAACAAAAACATCATGGTTGGTTGGTTATCTTGGATTTAGTTTACAATCAATTATAAAATACCAATTTGGAAGACATCTTGGTCTTCAAATGATTAGCTCAGTTAGAGAGGTACTAATTGGCATAGTTTGGGTTAGACAATTGGTAGGGTTTTTCTAAAGTGGGGGAATGGTAGGTAATGGATGAAGGATAGTTAGGGGTTAGACAATGATAAGCTTAACAAAGGTTTGTTTATGGCCTAGTATAATAATTATTACTCATCAAGTTATGATTGGACAAACTTATTGAGATAATGAGTTACTATACATAAAATGTCTTGGAATGGTAATTAAAGGCATTACAAAGTTTAGTTGCTTCCACAAGCCAAAGGATGAGGTTTTATAATATAAATGGAAGTGTTTTTCAAAGATTGGTTACTATCAAAAGCCAAATGATGAGGTCCTAATATAGAAATGGTAGGGCATTATGAATCTTGGTTATTATCATAAGCCAAAGGATGAGGTCCTGGTATAAAAATGATAGGGCATTTTGAATCTTGGTTGGTATCATGAGCCAAAGGATGAGGTCCTAATATAGAAAGGGTAGGGTGTTGTGGATCTTGATTACTCACACAAGATAAAGGATGAGGTCTTGGTATATAAATGATAGGGTGTTATGGAGTTTAATTGCTTGCACAAGCCAAAGGATGGGGTCCTAGTATAGAAATGGTAGTCCTTAGACATTGTGTATCTTGGATGCTCCCATAGTCTAAATGAGGGTTAATGGTATAGGATTGGGTGCCTTTATTCATGAAAGGGAAAATACCATATGTCAGCTGACCTAAAAAAGATATTACCAAACACTATTCTTGAGTATCTTAGTTTTTTTACCCAAATTAATAATTATAAGGAGGATAAGGATCTATCTCACAAACCACTTCTTCACCATAGGGTTCTTGAAAAAAGTCAATTTATGTGGCCATTCTATCATAGCTTAGATTGTACATGGGTCCAACATAAGTGTAATGAGACATATCCACTTCAATGATGAATGCTTTGAAAAATGCCTAGAGTTATACAAACTCTAAAAAATAATGTCTAAAGGATAAATGGTCCAAACATAGTCTAACTTGATTGAAAGGTATAGTTGTATCTCCAAAATATTTTGTGCTAAAACTTGGTATGAACCAATCTAACATCAAATGTCTCAGACCAAATTTTAAGCGACTGAATAAAAACTAGAATGGCAAAGTCTAGGTCCAAAGTATTCCAAACAAGCCTAATCTAAATAAAAAAAAGTTTTCAACTCTTTTGGACAAATACACGATCAAAATCTAGGCTCAAAATAGGCATATTCTAGGACTTTTGGCAAAACAAGCACAAAAGTTAGACTTGAAAACAAGGTGATATTTAATATAAAAAATCTGAAACACTTTATCATATACTAGGCATTCAATTTTAGACATGAAATTGGTCAATTAGCATAAGGCATGAAACAAAAGGAATATGGAAGATAGGTTGTTTATCCCAAATAAAGTAAAAAATAATAGTTTTTAAATTGGGTAAAGAATTAACCTAAGTTACAAAACCCAAAAGAGAAATATTGATGTCTAAGGCCAAATTACATGAGGAATAAATATAAATAAATAAATTTTTAGATTTTAACTTGTCAAGGTTAATTAAAAACTCAAATTAGGTAAATTAAGCTTATTTAAACACACAATAAGCTAGACAAAATTGAATGGCAGAATGACACTAGGCATAGATACAAAAGGCATACATGGATTTGGTTTTAAAAAATGGCATTGAGTGCAAGGAAAAAAAGTATATGAAATGATTCAAGAAACATAATGATGTTATCATTATATAAATATATAATTTATGGTTTGTTTCAAGACTCAAAGGCATAAAAATGTGAAATGAATTGGGCAGCATAATGTTACCATTTTCAATCAAGTGACACACATACATAGATTTGTCAAAATATTTTGGCAAAGGTATGTTGCCAAATGGATGGCATAATGCCTCCTAAAATAATGTAATGATGTGAGAATAAAACTTATTTTGACATGGTAAAACAAACAAATATATAGTTTAGACTCAAAAAACCACATAATAAATAATACAATGACACAAACACCTAAGTGTAAATGTCCTAGATCCTAAAATTGACAAGGTTGCATAATACTATCAAATTTCATCTATACGCATGTTATTTATAGGATTTTAAGTCTTAATATAAAAATAAAAGTGCATGAATAAGTAGGGTTTTTACACCCCCTTATCTCAAGAGGTTGTATAATGACATGGAACTTTGAGCTACTCACCCTTCATCAATAGTATTCCATGGCAAGTGGGGTTGTTCTAAAACTAAATTTTCATGTATTTATGGATGGTCCTAAGTTTTTATAACACAAAGTATTCTTACATAATTTGGATCCATATCAATTATCTTTTTATGACAAGGTATTTTAATTTTCACAACCACTACATCCATTACTTGTTCAATGTAGTGTGATGTTCACATTGCCCCTATGGTCTGAGGTAGTATCCTAATAATGGAGTTTGATTAAATACTCAAGAAAATTTCCCAATAAATAGATCTCAATTTTTGTACCCCACCATAGAGTGGGGTTGAAATAATGACAATAGATAAATTCTCAAGTCAACACTTCCCTAGATGACCCATGAGGAGGTGATGAAATCCTAATCATAAGCCAAGATGCATGAGAATAAATGACAATCAAAAATAATTTAGGCCATGTTTAGATCACCCAAACCATAAAATTTTAAGAGATCCTTAGAGAAATTCTTTTCATGCCTTTAGATAAAGCACAAATTTAAATAAAGAGCACTTTTAGTCACCTGAGTTCCCTAAAGGGGATAGGGAGAGAGCATAGACGTGTTAATCATTTTGCAAAAATAAAGTTTGAAAGAACAAGCATAAAGCAAAACTCTTAAGAGTATGTAATCTAAGTGTGAGTGTCTGTTTTAATGCACCACAACAAAATGTTTATGAAATTTGTCCCTATAGCATTTATTTTTGAAAGCTTGAAATAAAACAAAAATTATTTAAACAAAAACATTCTTAAAACACCAATTTGAAATGTGAAAATTGCATGTTAGGAGTGATTTAAATATCTCCTTGTGGCCTTTGGGTCCTTCAAAATATGTTAAATGGTTTTTAATAGTTTGTGAAATATTTATGCAATTTGAGGGTAAATTGATAGCATATTCTAAAAATTTAGGAGAAAGCACATGGTTTTTAAAAAACATTAAAAACAGAGTCTAGATGACCACAAACGAAGCTCTAAAACATGGCCTACCAACTTGTTGTTTTATACAGAGACTGATGTTGGTTCTAAGTGATGCACATAGAGATTGATGTTGGTTCTAGGTGATACACATAGAGGTTAACTCAGTTCTAGATGAATCAGTGTTGGTTAGGTAGAATCAATGTCAAATTTTTTATAACCAATGTTAGTCTCTATGTAATCTCTATATCAATAGAAAATAAAATAAATGAAAAACAATATTAAAACTTGAATTATAAAGATTTTTAAGAACTCAATATAAAAACTTAGAGTATAATTTTCATCTCCTTTTTATATGGGATGCTTGAAGCTCCCACTAGGTGTGCCATTTTTGATCATAGGAATCCAATAAGGGAGGTTAGTAGATTGTTAGTTCAAGTAAACAAAACTTAATAAAAACACACTAACACTAACACTTACATTCTTAGATCTTAGGGGTGATCTTAGCTAACAAAATCAAATGAAAAGCACAACTAAAATGCAAAAGACACACAATCCTTTACCTTCATTGGGATCTCTAAATGCATTTTTGAGTGGTTTACTTAGTTTGTGCTCAAAGAGTCTTTGGTAATAGAGTTTGTGTAGCTACCTCTCTCCTTGACACCACTATGTCTTGTGTTGGATTGATGTGGCTTTGCTCAATATTTTGACACTATAACACTATGGGAATTATTCTCATGGAACAAAACATGCATTACAACTCTACAATATCCAAGATTTGAAGTCATTTATGCATGATAAGTTTGCACCAAAATAGCTTAAAATTCAATAGGCAAGGCATTGTATTTATAGGCTTAGGAACTAACCCCAAACCATGGTGAGTTAAGGTGGATTTTAAAAATTGAATAGGTTCAAACCTAACCTAGGTGAGTCAAATATAACCCCATTAGATTTAATAGTTGTCAATTAATCATGATTTTCAATGAATAGGTAAGGGTCTCCAAAATAGATATTTCAAGATATTTCTGAAGAGCTTGACAACTTATAAAGGCCATGATGAAAAAGCTAGGATATTTGAATTTTTTAATTTCCTTTTTTATATATTAAATAATTTCAAATGGATAATTCAACTATGAATTTAATTTGGTTTAGCTTGTCAATTGATTTTTTTAATCCATTTATCTCTTTCAATATTTGATATTTGTTCATGTACCCACTTAATAGGTCTATAGGCCAAATTGACTATTGTGATGCTGCAAGATGATTAGTGATGAACCCATGAGATTTCATTAATCCATATGATAGGATATGCCAATTAGGGATGTCTCAAAATGATTCTAAGATTTAACAAATGATACACAAGCAAATTTGGCATGTTCAGTAATTCTTAATCTTAATTTGCAATGGTTGGTAGGAATCGGTCTAAATTCTAGTTGAAATCTAGTTTTAGTTGTCTAAAAACACTAGTACAATATGCCCATAAAACATTTAACATCTTCTAGTTCCAATTTATGATGCATCATTCAATTATTTTTTAAAGTATCTTGATAATGGTTTTATTTATTACCTCTATCTATCCATTACCTTATGAATAATAAGGTGTAGAAAAGGTATGTTTGATTTTATATCTAATTAAAAATAATTTGATAATCTCTTTTTTTATTGAAACGTGTATCTATATTAATATAAATAAGTAAATGTTACAATGCTATTCATACAAAAACATTAGGTAGAAAAAGACACATCCCTCAAGCATATCCAAACTAAAGTTATAAACCCTCGAGAAATATCAATATCAGTAGAGGTTCAATAATTACCACTAAAAAAAATCACATCATAGGTGCACAAAAACCAATAAGGCACTCATACTAGTGAAAATAATAATTAAGCTTCAACAAAGAACATGGGGTCCAAAGGAGGTGGTGGAGGAGGTAGATGTTGTGGCTTATCTCCCCATCCTTCTTGAGTAAGGGGCTCTTCATTCATAGGTAAGGGATTCCGACCATCATTCTATTGAGTATTATTGTTATCTCCCTTGTGTCTATCAGGTGAAATAGTAATATCCAGTCATGGATACTTGTCCTATGGGGGAGGTGACCAACCCCTTCTATCACCTCCACCCCTAAAAGAGACACTAGTCCAATCTTGTCATGGGGATGACCATCAAGGTGATGAGTAGTGAGAATAAAATATTTTATACATATTCCTAGAATTTTTTCAAAACATACCATGTTCTCTCCCATGAAAAGGTGACTGTAGATGTGGCTTCTCTAAATTCTCTAGGTTAGATGCATATAGGGCATTCCCCTAGTGATTAAGAAAAAGTTAGAGGTGGTTAAGTTCTAGGAAAACTTTATTAGTCTCAATTTGAATATGGAGAGTAACATTGGAAATAACAATATTTTTTTTAGTAATAGAAAAAATACATTCCATTTCCTCATGATTAAAACCAACATAATTTATATATTTCTATATTTGCAAAAGAATATCACCATGAAAAATATACCAACATCTATTATATCTTGTAGGAAAAAATGCATAGTCTCCCAAGAGAGCCATATTCCATGTAAATAACTTATGCCTAATGGATGAAAGAGGGTATGAATCCATTTCCACATAGTCAAAGTGTTGGAACAAAACTAGAAAAGATGATTAATATTCTCAAGTTGATTGCATACTGGGCAAATGGGATTTGAAGCACCCATGTGCTTAAGTTAGTCACCCATAGGAAAACCTTGATAGAGAGTGCACCAAATAAATTGAGACTTCTTAGGATCAATGGGAGTAGTCCACACAGTGTGAAATATTCTATACCAGGTATAATGAGTAAGGGAATTAACTCCAATATTATGAAGTTACTCATCAGATATGAAATCTTAAATTTATATAATAGACTCACCATCTACATTATTTAAGTTTAATTTATCTTAAACCTATTTCCAAGGAAGCCAAGAATGTCTCACTGTATATAAAATATCCCTAATGGTTTTCACACCTTTCTTGTACAATATTAAACCTTTGATCCAAGGAACCAAAGGAAAGGGAACATTATGAAAATTTAGGAAAGGAGACACCAGAAGGAATGAAAATTAGTGAAAAAACATTCTTGAAATTCTCCCATATCCATATGATATGGGGTTTGAGTTTATCCCAAGCTTTCCAAATGTTTTGAATGATAAAGGTGCCATTAATTTTAAAAATAATTGGGGTTAATGAGAAGAGTATGTATCCCAAGGCCTTGTCAAGTATACCCACCATAAGGGACCCTTTAAGATATACAATGATGAAGTAATATATTCTAGTCTTGATTACCTTTCAGTCCATGAATAACCCATTTAACTCTAAGAGTAATACCTTGAAGCTTAATATCTAAGAGACCCAGACCACCTACTTCTTTATATCAGTAACAAATATCATAAGAAAATTTATAAAAACCATTTTAAACTTAAGAATTGGCCCAAATTAAATATCCTAAGATCTTTTCTAGTCTAAAATAGGTAGCATTAGAAGGATCCCAACAAGAAAATTAATACACATACATAGCTACCAAAACCTTGGAGCAAATCTAAAACTTGTTTGCAAAGGATAAAGGTTCTGTGATCCAAAAAAAAGTTTTTTCCTCAACCATTTAAACCAAATAAGACCACAACTCAGTAGTATAAGCCTAAAAATCAAAATGAATACCAAGAAGTGTAAACGTAACCCATGGAAGAAGCCACTACCATTGATATCCCTCCAACCAAGGGGGTTTGGGATAAAGAGACAAGTGATAACACTATGTTTTTCTCCATTGAAAGGAGGATATAGAGGCCAAAAAAAAAATACGAGGACAATCCATAGCATTCTTAAATGACTCCTCCTCTTCTTGGAGAGTGAGAAAAAGGTCATTAGTAAAGTTACCATTTAGCAACTGGTGGTCAGAATAAAGGAGAGAGATTCCTTTCACTATGGCTATGGAGCATAACTAGCTAGTAGATAGTTAAATCCTTCACTTATTAACACATAAAGTGAAGGAAAAAATACACCCTTACTTGATATATCTATGAAGTTATAACCAAGAGGATTGGGCTCTATTTATAATAATGCATGCCCTAGCATCATGAAAAAACATATCAACCAATTATACCAACTTGGGACTAAAACCTAGAGTTTGATACATGGGTAAAATAAAAAGACACTCAATGCAATCATAGGCCTTCTCAAAATAAAATTTAACAAACATTGCCTTTTGATTGGAGACATAATCCCATTCCATGCCTTCTCATATAGTGATGACATTGTCTAGGATCTATCTATACTAGATAAATCATGTTTTCTCACTTCTAACAGTTAAAGCAAGTATATGATTAATTATATAAGCTAGTGCCTTACCAATGATTTTATTAGAAAAATTAAGAAGAGCAATATGTATCTAGTTAGTAATAACCTTAGAGTCACCAGCCTTGGGGATAAAATTGATGTTACCTTGATTTATAATAGGTCCCAAAGAATTATGTAACACTTCTTTAGAATATATATTATGAATATATATACCCATAATATCCCATAAGGTCTAGTAGAACTCACATGGGAAATAATCAATGCCTAGAGATTTTTTCATAGCCATTAGCATAACCACCTATTTAATATCATTAAGGGTTACAGGCATATCATAAGATACCCATTGAGCATCAAAAACTTTACAAGGGATATATTGAAGGCACTAGGAAAGAGTAACTTCATGCTCATGAGAGTTGGGATGGACCAAAAAAACCTCGTGATAATGATGATTAAAATCTTGTATAATGTTAAGGAGTTTGGTAAATCAAATAGATCCTTCCTTGAAATCTATGATTCTATTACCAACCCTTCTAGAATGTAAGAGAGAGAAAATTCCTTAGTGACCTTTTCCCCAATTTTCAGCCAATTCATCTAAGTTTAAACTTAAGACTCTCTAGCTTTGTGTGCCTCCTCAAATTTCATCTTGTGCTACTAAATATCTACTTAGATTTGTAAATGAACATTAAAAGGAGAGGCTTCAATCTCATGTGATATTTAAAGGTATTCATGGTTTTTAGCATTATGAAGACACCAATAAAAAAGAGAGGCTTTCTTACCATAAACATGAATAAAGGTGGTAGTGAAAGCAAGAGCATCTATCCACCATTGTATCCATCTAGAGTCCCCCTCGATCTTAGGAACTAAATTTTAAATTATAATAATTTTGCTAACATTTATCTCATGCTTAAGGTGAGTAGTATTTAGATATAGGTGGGTTGTAGTATGCCTCACTTGAGGGATAGACCACTCAATATTGAAGTAGATAAGATGGTGACATGACAAAAAGGTTTTAAGGAGCACATAAACCATCCTGTCATGAATATGATCAAAAAATAAGATATCTTATTTAACTAATAGAGATTAATCTAGCCATTGAATAGCTTGATCTTCTCATTATCAAATATTGGACCACGTAAACTAGGGAGAGTCTAAATTCTTCCTCCACTGGTGGTTTGGATCAAACATCCTGAGTTTGTTGTATAAATAAAACAATTTTTTAAATTCAATAGGACACCAACACATAGGAAGACAACCATAATTATCCTTAGGATATTATACCATGTTAAAATCCTTATATATGATCTAATGAGTATCTATAAGTGAGTCTTCCAACCACTACCTTATCAAATTATTATTTTTATTTGTGATAGTGGTCCAACCATTTTGGGATCTAGGTTTAGGTCCACTCTTTTCTTGAGGAGTAGGATGATAATGCACCATTAATGGATACTCCTATATCATATTATCTAAGGATTGGCACCAAAAATAAGCATTTAGTAAATTTATGTAGAACACCCATTTAGTAAACTAATTATTTCCAACTTGAATTTTAATGAGATCTTTGAGATCCTAAGCTAGATTTATTTCGACACAAACTATTTTTTGAGGATGGGATAAAAATACCTTTTCCTATTCATGGAATATGAATCACCCTATGGATTTTATGAGCTAGTTGATAAAACCCTGGATGGGGAGAGGCAAACTATTAAATTTGACCTAGACCATAATTTTTAGTTTTACTTGCTTTGAAACTTGAAATTTTTTATTCTAATGAGAAAACACCACCATTGTGTTGCATATGAACCAAGGACCATGACTAAAAATATATTTACAATGATCTAGGCTAGTGAATCAAAACAAGAAGAAACCTTTGGTAAGGTTCTAGAGTCTTAGTGTCACACCATGGCCCTGCCAATGGTTATGAACTCATTGTTTCATGAGACTCTCAAGGGGGACTCTTACCTCAAAATAATTAATTAGAGTGTAAATCTCAAAAAGATTATAATATTTATCAACTCTAGGTAGATTAAAAACAACAATAGGTAATGGAGTGTTTGGGTTAGCACCATTACCTTGTGAAAAACCTTTGGAATGAACTTTTTCACTTATTTTGGTGCCATGCTCTCTCTCTCTCTCTCTCTCTCTCTCTCTCCCCTTGCATCTAAATATGTTGAGATAGTGATGATAAACATTAAAAATAAGGGTACCCCCTACTACTTATAAGGTGAATCACCAATTAAAATCAGTAATAAATGCATAATAAATATAAATCCTTCCTATATCTATGATAGATCGGTAGTGTGGAAGAGCAAAAACCTAGTGGATCATCAATGCAAAGTGAAAACACTCAGGTTTTAGATTCTAAAAATCATTGTCTTCTTTTTGAATGATGATCAATTATCAAAAATAATAACTAAAGATATGTCAAAATGGAAATACTATTTATCATTAAAAACTTGTATATGTCATCCCCAATAGTAAATTTAATTGGGATTGCCTCCACCTATATAGTAAAATAGTCTATATTTGTGATTCTGAACTTGTGACCACTAGTAGATACTAGATTTATCTTTCCAATCAAATAAAATCCCCATAAGGAAAAAGGCCATGGTGAGACAATATATTGTAACTTGTGAGATGGTACATGATTCAAATTGCTATGTTTTTGGCATTGTAAACATAATCTAACATGTTCAATACAATCTTATTCTATGGCAAGCCAATAATAACCTTATCATAATAGTTTTTAGAATATGGCCTTGCCACTAATATGTTTTCCACACTCATTATCATAAATTTATAATAAATTGGTATGTTCCTCATTTATGTTTAGACATCAAAGAAAGTGTCCATCAAAACCCCATTTAAATAAATCTTTCTAAATAAGAACATAACAAAGTGATTTATGTTTATCATTTTATGTAAATTGTTCTCATATATAAGCTCAATGAAGGAAATTATAAATATAATTGTAAAATTATGTGTTCGTATAATTATTTTTAATACCAAGAATGGTTAAGGCATCCATTTTATCAAAAGAAATGCAAGGCTCTCATAACTAGCATATGGTAAATTTCATATGAGCATCTTTGATATCAAAGGTCATCAAGGATGTTGCATTATCCATTGCATCTACATGGAGGTTATATTTATGGGGAATATTTTCAATAGAAAATTAATCAAATGTTTCTTTTAGTTTTTCCACCATTTCTTGATATGGTAGAAGATGGTCTTCTTTAGTTTTGTAATGATTAATAACTTGATTAATGATCAATTAAGAATCACTAAAGACTTGAATGTCTATCATATGAATCTTTTGTGTTATTTATAATTTGATAATCAAGACTTCATATTCTTATATATTATTAGTGCACAAAAAATCTAATATATAAGAGAAAGGTATGTATTCACCCTTAGGGGTTTAGAATATAATACCAACACCAGCTATTTTTCTATATCTAGATCCATCAATAAACATTATCTATGGATTTGAAGATATATTATATGCCTTTAATTCATCATGGAAAGCATTATTAATTATAAAATTACCATGTGATGGAGTGGAAACCAATTGGTCATCTATAACTTGACCTTTTATCAAATTTTTGGACATAAATTTAAGATCAAACCCTATGAGTTGTGTCACCCATTTTGTGATGCAACCAATGATGTGTGTTTTATTCATAAGGAAATTTAATGGATCTTCTTATATTATAACATAGACCCTATTTTTAATCAAATAATGTTGTGTTTTTTGTGTATAAAAAGTTAAGGCTAAACATAATTTTTTCGTTCCTATATATTTTCCTTCATAATCAACCAATTAGTGACTTATATAATCAATTTTACACTCTTTATAATTATCATAGTATTGTGCTAATATGAATAAAAGGGTCTCATAAGTGGGTGAGATATATAAATGTAATGGCCTATCCAAAATTGATCTAATCAAAATTTTACATGATAATTCATGTGACGATTCTACCCCAATTGGTGGAGAACTTTCGAGAGCCATAACTTTTGCACCATAGCTCTATTTGACTCTTCATTTCAACTGTTAGAAATCTAAGAATGAGGGGAACACCATGAGATGGAATACATATTTTATAAGTGGTTTTTGACCCCCCAATACCCAATATAAATTCCCTAAATTTCAATTTTAGTAGTGTAGTCTAAAAATAGTAAGTTTCTAAAAATAATAATTCCTTAAATTTTGTATTGTTGTAAATCCTGAAAGTCAAACCACTTAATCTCCATCAATATTGGTGACCTTAAACATCCTACTCCTACCTTAAAAATGTGTATAAATGAATATATAACCCAAAAATAAAATCAGACATCTCTTATCAGAGATAGGCATATGTTTGGATCTACAAATTTTATAAATAACACATTTCTTCTCAGAGATAGCATTATTGTTATTATGTTGTTCTTGTTTCTTGAATTATATTTCAACCAAAGATTCTAAGTTTTGGGTCAAAAATAGAGGTTCAATACTAGTGTGTTTTCTAAATATTCTTTTATTTTATCAAATCTTTATTGACAAATGTTGTCCCATACAAATTTGGTGTCCTTTCTGAGAAAATGCATAAAAAGAATTTTTTTATCAACCAACTAAGTGATGAAACATTGAATATCTTAAATTTGGCATTATAATCATCATATTTGATTTAGATTGGTTGGTAGTAGCATCTCAATAATAGATTTTACCCTTTTTGGATCATCATCGATGCCTCATTGAGAAATAATGTACCCAAAGAGCTTTTTGGAAGACACTCCAAAAACATATTTTTGGGATTTAAACAAACATTAAACTTAAATAAGAAATAAAATATATATCATAAATAATAAGCATGGTCTTGTTGATGCTTGAATTTGGAAAGTAAATCATTGACATAGTCCTCAATAATTTTTTGAATAAAATCTTCAAAAATGAATCATGGCCCTTTGATATGTTGTTCCATCATTTTTGGGACATAAAGATATGAGTGGTAAACTTTGTATTTTATTGATATATTTGGTTAATTTAAATTTGGCTATATCCTAAAAAATCATCCATAAATGAAAATCTCATATCTAGTTATAGAATCAACAATCATGTCAATATTAGGTAAAAGAAAGTCATCTTTTGGAAAAGCCTTGTTTAAATCAAGATAATCAATGTAACATCAAATTGCTCCATTAGGATTAATAGTAGGAAAAATATTATATACCTAATTAGAATGTGCAATGTCTCATATGAATTTGGCATATAACATATTTTGAATATATGTTTTTGACTAAAAATGCCACTTTAGGATGCATTTTATGAATGTTTTACTTAACAGACTTTGCATCGGGATACAATAATATATTTTGCATCTCCACTAATGGGTCAATCCTAGAGATATTTGAGTAATCCTAAGAAAATAATTTTGGATAATAATGTAGGACATGTCATTATGCCTTACCTTCATCATCCTACATCATTGTTGTAAGCAATATTGACCGAAGATCTTTATCTATTCCATAATTAAATTAAATTATATTTTTGTTTAAAAACATATATGAATTTATAATAAATGGTGGTGTAGGAATAATATTGTGTGCATCATGTTGGACATTGTTATCATTACGCTAACCAAAATAAGTATGAGTAGAAGTGGCATGAGGAAACCTATTCTTATAATAGAAGGAACTGAGATCCTCATATGTTAATAAGTACTTTAATAATGACTCATCATTTGAAATTTCATCAAATGTCAAAGTTTCTAGTGAAATAGACTAATCAATCAAATGAGGGTGAAAAAAAGGTATATGTATTGTGAAAGTATGAATACATACAGATTTAACCTTTTGGAAACAAGGCATGGTGTGAGTAGATAACTTATGAGTAACAGATTTATTTTAAAAATCCATGCCTTATTGATTTGAGTTATGTATAAGAGGGATAATTTGAACTATACCCTTCTCATGTTTTCTCAACCCTTGTCCTCTATATATTTATTTGAGAAAATATCAAGAACCAAAATCAGTTTTATAGTATTAAGGTGTAGGATTTTTTTTCTTGATAATGGCACAAAATTTGAAGGGGTTAGTAAGCATTGCACACGTGTAAATAAATACTTGGTGGATGAATTTTAATAATTTATGAAAAAAATATGGAACCACATACATTTCATGTTGTATGGGGTTCCACAATAATGTTTAGTGTTATTTTCCCCAATAATTTTCATGGAATATTATCTATTTGTTGCATCCTGATTCCTTTCTAAGTAAACTATTAGACTATTCATGGATAGATATAATGGACACATTTGATATTGGTTATATTTATGACTAAGATTGAGATTTATCTTCTATGGGATAGTAGAATATTTCTGAGATATATGATGGTATATATGATTGTTTTGTTTTGAGTTAGTTAATGTATGTCTTTACATTTTGACCATATTAATGTGTTATTTTAGTTATATTTATTACTATATATTTGTCATATGATATGATCTAATTACCTACATGTTGTGAGGTGGATGCATGAAAATTCATCCCTTAGAGAATGCCAGAGGGAGAGCATCATTAGAGAGGGTGATGTAGATAGAGATGTCAAAAGTCGATAGAGATCTGGAGAGAACCTTGCACACACCACAATAGTTAGCATGGTAAAATGCATTAAAAATAGTTTATGTATGGTGTGTTTAATAATTGATTTATATTGTTGCTTTATATATTTTTCTAGTATAGGTAAATATCGTAATGAAATATTTTATGTATTTGGCATGTTTTATCATTAATACTAGTAAGAATATTATTAGAAAAGGTAGATTTACATTTGGATTATTAATAATTATGAAATTGATATTTAAAAGGCTATAATATTATTAGGTGATAATTGATTTAATTTAAATCATGGATGTTGGCATTTAATGTTAAAATATATTAAAAAATAAAATTTCAATTAGAAAAGGAAAAACTTGAAAAAGAAAACTAGAAAAACAAAAGAATCAAATTTAATAGAAAAATAACAAAAAAAACTGATAATATAATATAGTTATTTATATTATAGAGGGAATACACATTAGTTAGAGTAATAAGCTAAATGTATATGCAAAAATAAATAGTTGAGATGTATGTTACATATAGGTCTATGTCCAAATTATTCTTAGCTTAAATATATATGGACTAATCTAGAACTTAGAATATCCTTTTAATGATAAATGATTAAATAATTCTTACTAAATTTGTATAACCCTTAACGAGGTATGGGAAGGGAAGAAAACTCAACGATTTTTCATTATGATAGGAATAGGTCAATTATTATATGTTAGTTGAGAACTAAAACATGGGATGTGAACATAACATTAAATGAGTTATGATATGCTAAATAAGAATTATAGGTGTTTATGTATATAATCATTGAGGAGTATTCTCATAGTTATATTTTTCTTGGGTGGATTATAACCTATATTAAGGATTTGGGAATAATAATCTTGTTGAATGCATGCCTAAAAACCTCTAAATGTATATCAAGTGTTAGTTGGATTACTCATTATTTCATGAGAGTTTTATTATTTTAGATGTTGGATATGAGTGTATCTTTCCTTGATTTCATGACTACAATATTAGCCTGGATACAATATTTAGTAGATATGTAAAAAAAACTAGACTATGGTAATATGGGTTATCATAGGGTGTAGTATAGTTGGAAACAAATTGTGTTGTATGAATCTGTAGTTGATTATGTATTTAATAGAATGGTATAAACTTCAGCCATTGTTTCTAGTATGGGATAGAAAAGAATGTAAGATTTATTCATAAGTTTGATGGAATAAATGTATTTTTTCATTGCTCCTATGTTTAGAATGTTACATGATGTGTTTGATAGTAGAATGTAAATTATATGAATCTTGTGGTTGAATTGTATTTGACCAATATGCATTGTTGATGCAAAGCAAAGAGTGAGATGGACTTCATTGGCTTACCAACATTACAATGCTAGATGAAGGTAGTCTGATCAAGTGGTATGTAAGAATTTGATTAATTTATAGATATATTTTATATTACTATTATTAAAGCTTTGGATAAAGTATGTTTATTGAGACATTATTATTTTATGAGTATGATTTACATGTATGTGTGATATCTTGCAATAGATCAAGTTTTCTATGATACACTGCATGTTTAGTTTATAAATCATTTAGCATATGGGTACTTGCTTGTCTTTTTGAATTCTCATGCCATCACTATCTAATCATCCATGAAGGGAGGGTCATTTCCTAATGGGATTAGTGTAGGGTATCATTGATTCATAGTTGGTGTGAAAAAGTGCTCTGATGATGCTCTCCCTCCCCATGATAGAACTACTTATTGAGATGACACTTAAGATTACCATAGGTACATGAATTTGGGATCAATGCTTTGGGGGAGCCATGTATCTTATTTTTACATCATATTATATTTTACTTATTATTTATAATTGTCATGAAGAGTTGCAATTATTTATTATTGGACATTGATAGTGGTGACTGTATATTTGTATCATTTGTGGTTGAATTAATATAATTACTTTAGATATTGGCATTATGATATACTCTCATGATATTAAAGATCAATGATGTAATATGCCTTATTTATATTATTATGCTTTAGGTACTTTATTTTATCTATGTTAGATTCTTATGGGCAATATATTTTGGTTTATGTGTTTAATTAAAAAAAATCATGCATGTCTAAGTAGATCATAGTGGGAATGTTACATGTGGTATCTAAGTTATAACTCAAAATCTAAGACCTAATGAGTCTAATAGTGTTTTCATATCCTTATGATTATAAAAATAAGGATGGTGAAAGCGAGAATTTCTAGAGAGTGTCCTTTGAATGCTAATGATAACAACCCTTTATTTGATCCTAGTTGATTTTTCACTGAGCAGCTAGCAAAGATGGACTAGATACTCATAGTTATGAATGAGACTAGAGATAAAATTAAAAATCTAGAGTAGGTGGTTCATGGTCATGAGGAAGATTAATATAAAGATGAACTTGAAGATCATCGCACTGAGTAGGTAAAACCTCAAGATGTTAGAGTTCAGATTGTTGTGGAGTTAACTAAAGACATGAAGAAGGTGAACCCACCTAAGCTCGATGGGACTATTCTTAGAAATGGAGTTGAGGCATGGATGATAGAGATAGAGAAGTATTTAAAAATTAAAAACTACTCTAAGGTTACCAAATTAGTATGGGGAGCATACCAATTGGCTGGTGAGGTAGTTACTTAGTGGGCCAATAAAAGGTCAGAAATGAATCTTAATTTGACCACCACCACTTAGGATTAGTTTGTGGCTTTATTCAAATTAGATGGATCCCATATCTTTGTTTTGATCAAAATTTGATAGATTTTTATAATTTGATGAGGGTGATATGTCAGTGAATGAGTATTGGGTGTAGTTCAATAAACTATTGAAGTATATACCTCAATATTAGGGAGATGATAAATTTAGGATTAGGAATTCTATCATGGATTTGAGGCTCTAAATTGGTGGAAAGGTATATGTTCATGGACCTTCCACCATAGACAAGTCTTTGAAAAGGTAGTCAAATAGGAGCAGATGTTGAATTTTCTATCATAAGCCAAGGAAAATTTCAAAAAAAGGTTTGAAAACTCTAAGTCAACCTCAAAAAAGAATAATTGGTAACAAAGGAGTGGAGACTCCAAAAAAAATTAAAAAACATAATGCTAAGTTTAACAATGGTTCAAGAAACAAGAAACATGACAATGGATCCAAGGATGGTTTCACGGGAAATAAATAGAATGACAAGAAAAGGCCACCAAGATGATGTTTTATTTGAATATAAGATCATTATGCTCATGAATATCCTCAATAAAATTCAAATGGCAAAGGTCCTAATCCTTATCCATGTAGTTTTTAGTAGTAGATTCAAGCAATATTCAATAATTGATAGGTTGAATATCAAACATTATCGATTGAGCTATCAAGTACATTATTTGACCATCTAGTTTCTATTTTGATAGATACATGATCCACAATTTTTTTTTATCCCCTATTATGCTTAGTAAATTAAATAAAAGAGTTGGTGTAATGTTAAATGCATGGTTAATACAATATGGGAATGATTTGAAAGTCATGGTTGAAAAGTGTTTAGTCAAAGAAAAGATTAGGTTTCCTAAATTCACAATAGTTATGGATTTGTATAGCACCTCTAAGATCATATGATTTGATCTTAGGACTCAAATGGATTGTAAAACATAAATCTAAAGTTGATTGTCACCTAAAAATGGTTGAAGTGTCTAGATGATTTTAGAAATTAGACACAGATTCAAGTTGAGAAGAGAGAGCTAAAGATTAGGTATATTTCATCTATGCAACTTAAGAAGGTTTAGAGACAAAGGTGCCAATAATTTATCATCAAGATAAATGAAATGGAGTAACTTAAGGAACCATCTCTCTAAGATTACCCATTTTTTAGATATTTTCATAATGTGTTTCTAGAAGAGTTATCAGGTTTGCCTCATAGATGTGAGTTTAATTTTTCTATCGACATTATACCTAGTTTAGAACCATATTCTAAGGCACCATACATGATGACAACCACTGAGTTGGTTGAATTGAAGAATTAGCTTCAGGAATTGTTGGTTAAGGGATTGTTCAGTCTAAGTGTGTTACCATGGGATGCACCAGTTGTCTTTATCAAGAAGGATGGTACCCTTTAACTATGCATTAATTATAGAATGTTGAATAAGGCAACCATAAAAAATAGGTATTATATACCTTGCATATATGGTATTTTCAATAAAATACAAGGAGAAATATTATTTTATAAGATTGATCTTTGAGTAGGTACCATCATTTGAGGATTTCTAATGAGGACATTCTAAAAATAACATTCAAACCTTCGTACAAACAATATGAGTTTACAATGTTACTATTTGGACCAAATAATTCTCTAACAATATTCATGAATCTAGTGAACAACATGTTTAGAGATTAACTTGATCAATTTGTTCTATTTTTTTTAGGACACTATTATCTACTCAAAGAATGAAGAGGATCACCTTCAACATTTGGAATTAGTTCTACAATGGTTGAAAAAGTACAAGCTATATGGAAAGTTATCCAAGTGTGTTTTTTTATAGGAAAGAGTATAATATTTAGGGCACATCAACTCTACAAATGATATCTCTATAGATCTAGGTAAGATTAGATCCATTATGGAATGGCTAGCACTGAAGAATGTGCATGAGGTTAAAAACTTCAAGGGGTTAGCAGGATACTTCAAGAAATTCATTTTGAACTTTTCCAAGATATGTAATACAATTAATTATTTTCAATAGAAGAAACACATATTTTTTTGGTCAGATAAGTGCAAACTAACTTTCTAAGAATTGAAAAAAAATCTTATATCAGCACTAGTGTTGAGAGTTCTAGACCCCAATTGTCACTTTTTAGTGGTTACGAATGCATCAGGGGATGGACTAGGAGGATTCCTTGTGCAGGATGGCATAGTGGTGTATTATGAGTCATGGAAGATAAATACATATGAATTAATTATTCCCCTCATTATTTGGAGATGGTAGTGATTATTTATGCATTTCAAGTGTGGTGGCATTAGTTTTTGGGAAAACCTTTTGAGCTCAAGACGTAACTTGGGACTTGAGTACATTTTCACTCAACCTAATTAAAAGGCTCATCAGATATGTTGAATTGAGTTTTTATCTGATTATGATTTTGATGTCATATATATCAAGGTCAAGGAAAATAGAGTAGTTGATGCCCTCAGTCATAGAAGGTACATAGAAACTATAGCTACTATTAAAAGTAATTTCAAGGATTGGATGATTGAGTTCTCTTTGAGAGATGAATTTTATGATCAAGACAAAAAAAGTATTGTCTAAAAATTCTAAAAATCCTCAGTATAAAGGATTTATTTTGGAGAGTGATGGTCTATTGCATTATAATGGGTAGATGTCTTTACCAGATCGATAAAATTTACAAATCATAGTGCTAAAGGAATTTCACTACACCCTATATTTAGTAAATCTAGGAGTAACCAAGATCATGGTTTAAATTATACCACTGTATTTTTGGAAAGGAATCAAGAAAGATGTAGATATTTATGTGTCATATTTTTTGAAGTGTCAATGAGTGAAATCTAATCATGTGCATCTAGCTAGACTATTATATCTACATGATATCCTAGAATGAAAATGGCAAGTGATCAGTATGGACATTGTCCAAGGGTTATCAATGTCATGAAACATGCATGATATGATATTGGTAGTTGTTGACAAACTAACCAAGGTTTCTCATTTCATACTAGGTGATTTGATAGATGGTGCACCTATCTTTGAAAAGAGGTTCATTAAATAAGTTTATAGGTTACATGGTTTTCTAGAGAAGATCATTTTGGATCATGATTTGAAGATGACTTTGAGGTTTTAGATGACTCTAAATTCATCTTTGGGTACACAACTTAAATTACTATAGCTTACCACCCAGAGACTGATCAACAATACAAGTAGGAAGATTATCTTCCATTGGTTGAGTTTACATATAACATCTCATACCAATGAGCAACGAAGATGGCACCATTTGAGGCACTTTATAGGAGAAGGTGTAAAACACCCATTAATTGGGACAAGTTAGAGGATAGGGTAGTCTTCAGACCCAAGATGATCTCAGAGATGGAAGAGTAAGTTAGACCAATTAGGTAGAGATTGGTTGAGGCACATGATAGATAAAAGAGTTATGTAGATTTGAAAAGGATATAAAGGCACTTTGTAGTGGGTGATAAAGTGTTTTTATGGATAAAGTCATAGAAGAGCTTGATTAAATTTGAGAAGTCTACAAAATTGTCACCAAAATATGTGGGAACCTTTGAGGTGTTAAAAGTAGTAAATCCTATAGCATATAGGCTTGCATTGGCACTAGCGATAGCTCTTTTACATAATATATTTCATGTTTCATATCTTAAAAAGTATATAGTTGATCCTACGCATGTGTTGGACTAGAATGCTTTACAGATTCTAAATCCTAAGGTGGTCACAGTAGAACTAATCAAGGTAATTGATACACATAAACTTTATTTGCATAATAGAGAGATGTCACAGTGCAAGGTCCAATGGAACCAATACTCTCAGGATAGTGCTACATGGGAGGACTATGATGAGTTGTTTAGGAGATTTTCATATTTATTTGATTGATTAGACAATATTATACTATGATATTTTTATTTGAACAATAATTTTATTTCAAAACATATGTTTGAATAAGAGTCATTTGGAATGATGACAAGCTTTAGAGGGAAGGATGTTGCATCCTGATTCCTCATTAATCAAACTATTGGACTACACACACACACACAAACACACACACACACACACACACACACACACACACACACACACACACACACACACACACACACACACACACACACACACACACACACACAGAAATATATATAATGGACACAATTGATATTGGTTATATGTTTTACTAAGATTGAGATTTACACTATTATGGGATAGTAGAATATTTCTTAGATACATGATGTTACATGATTACTTTGTTGTGAGTTGGTTAATGCATGAATTTACATTTTGAGCATATTAATATGTTGTTTCAATTATATTTATTTCTATATTTTTATCATGTGCTATGATCTTATTATCTTTGTGTTGTGAGGTGGAAGTAGGAAAACTCATTCCTCAGAGTGTGCCAAAGGGAGAGCATCATCATAGAGGGTGACATAGATGGAGATGTCAGAGGTCAATGGAGATCTGGTGATAACTCTACACACACCATAGTAGTTAGCATGGTATAATGAATTAAAAATGGTTTTCTTATGGTGTGTTTATTACTTGCTTTAAAGTGTTTCTTTCTATGACTTGATAGTTTATGTAAATATCGTAATGAATTCTTTTGTGTATTTGAGCTCTTATCATTAATGTTAGTAAGAATATTATTAGTAAAGGTAGATTTAAATCTAGATTATTAATAATTCTAAAATTGATATTTAAAATGTTGTAATATTTGTCAGTGATAATTGATCTAATTTAAATCATAAATTTTGGCATTTAATGTTTAAATATATTTTAAAAAATAGAAATTTAATTAGAAAAGAAAAAATAGAAAAAGATAATAAAAATAGAAGGAAATTTAAATACTAAAATTAGAAAAACAAAAGAATCAACTTTAATATAAACATAACTAAAACAAAACAAAAAAAGATAATATAATATATATATTTATACTATAGCAGAATATATATTAATTAGAGTAATAATCCAAATGTATATGAAAAAATAAATGGTTGGGATTTATGGTACATATGAGTCTATGTCTTAAAAATTATTAATTTAAATATATATGGACTAATCTGGAACTTAGCCAATCTTTTTTTTTTAAATGATTCTCACTAAATTTGTATAACCCTTAACGAGGTATAGGAAGGGTAGAAAACTCAATGAGTCTTCATTATGATAGGAATGGATCAATTATTATATGTTAGTTGAGAACTAAAACCTGGGATGTGAACATAACATTAAATGAGTTATGACATGCAAAATAGGAATTATAGGTGTTTATGTATATAATAATTAAGGAGTATTCTAATAGTTACATTTTCTTTAGGAGGATTATAACCTATATCAAGGATTTGACAATAATAAAATTGTCGAATGCATGCCTACAAACCTCTAAATGTATAGCAAATGCTAGTTGGATTACTCATTGTTTTATGAAAATGGAGTGTTTTTTGTTCTAGCTATAGAGTATGACTGTATGACTCCTTGATTTCATGAATATTATATTAGCTTAGATGTAGTATTTAGTAGATATTTTAAAAACACTAGACTATGGTAATATGGGTTATCATAGTGTGTAATATAGTTGGAAACAAATTATGTTGTGTGAATCTGAAATTCATTATGTATTTACCTAAATGTTGTAAATTCTAGACATTATTTCTAGTATGGGATAGAAAATAATGTAAGATTCAGTCATACATTTGATGAAATAAATGTATGTTTTCATTACTCCTATGTTTAACATGTTACATGATATGTTTTCTAGTGGGATGTAAATTATATGAATCTTGTGGTTGAATTGTATTTTAACAATTTACATTGCTGATGTGAAGTAAGGAGTGAGATAGACTTCACTGGCTTACTAGCATTATAATTTCAGATGAAGGTAGTTTGATCAAGTGGTATGTATGAATTTGATTGATCTACAGATCATTTTTATATTTATATTATTAAATATTTGGACAAAGTATGTTTAGTTATAAATTATCATTTTATGAGTATGATTTACATGTATGTGTGATATCTTCCAATATATCAAGTTTTATATTATACATTGCATGTTTAGTTTAGAAATCATATAACTCATGGGTACTTGCTTATCTCTCTAGATTCTCGTGTCATCACTATCTACTCATCTATGAAGGGAGGGCCATTTCCTAATGAGATTAGTACATGGGATCATTGATCCATGTTGGTGTGGTAAATCACTCAAATGATGCTCTCCTCCCCAAAAAAGCACTACTTATAGAGATGACACTTGAGATTGCCACAAATACGTGAGTTTGGGAACAATGATGTAAGGGAACCATGTATCTTATTTTTACATCATATTATATTGTACTTATTATTTAAAATTATAATGAAGAGTTATAATTATTTATTATTGTACATTGACAATGGTGACTGTATATTTGTATAAGTCATGGCTGAATTAATTATAATCACTTTCTATATTGGCATTATGATATACTCTCATGATATTAGAGATTATTGATGTAATATGCCTTGTTTTTATTATTATTCTTTAGATGATTTATTTGATCTCTATATGATTCTCATGGGTAATCTATTTTGGTTTTTGTGATTAATTTTAAAAAAAATCATGTATTTATAAGTAGATCCCAGTGGGGATGTTACACAAATCCTTTGATACTCATATTGAAAGGTTCCAAATCATTAGTCCCAATGACAAATAAGGAAATAAATGATATGTTTCAAATGTTGAGATCTAAACCATTATCCACAAGGACTCTTTCTAAAATTTTATTAGACACACAAACCTAAATGTATAATGGTAAGCAATAATTTATAAGGTCTTGCAATCATAGATCTTCCTTTTTAAAAGATATTATAATCATACTTCTAATGACCCTACTCCTCATTATGATTACACATCATTTCATTTGTAGACTACCAACCTTAGTTATATTTCATCAAGGCATTCTTCACTTTCTTGGACCTTTCCTGAATCATATTCTCATCCCATACACATCCTCAATCCATCTCGACCCTTTCTCATGCTAGATAGGCTCTCTAGGCACCTCTTAGGGCCCTTTTAGAGGCTTGTTGAGCACCCTAGGTGGCCTTTAACCTAGGCTACACATTACATTCATAAAATCCATGAGCTAGGTAGAATGCATGAAAAAATGCCTTATTTGGGCCCAAACAACTAGAAATAACTAGTTCCTGGTTGTTTGGAAGATTATGTTTGCAATATATGCCATTTTCTCATTAATTTTATCCTATCTCTTGACTTTATTATGCTATCTTTCCCTAATTTTCCCACTTGATCATCACACTCAAAACTTTTGCCTCCTTGAATCTCTCTTGGTTCTTGCTTGACACAATAGCTTTAATTATGACAAGGGATACCCTACTCTACTACAACTTATCTTGGTAATTCACATTGCTCTCTATAGTGTTTTTGAAGCTTTTTGGTTACTAATTTCTCCCTCAAGACTCTATTTCACATGTCTCTTATGTTCCATACATTGGCTCTCTCACATATTAGCAGTTCTCCTTCACCTCTTCCACAACTTTTCGCTATTGGTCTACACTCAGCTCACATAGTCTAATTATCTTCCTCTCTTGCTTCCTAGATTGTATACTTAGTTGGTATAAAGTCTAAACATCTCTCTTGAGTTTGATATGAGTTAAATTTCCTTTGAAAAGTGAAATTCTTGTTTATTTTTAGTAGTATACATGCTAGGGTTTGATTTGTTTTGGTGATTTAGCTTGTTAGGGATTTATCTAAGATAGTTTTTGAAGCTTATGCATTCGTATGTGTTAAATATTATATTCATTGCTTGAAATATCTCTCATTATATGTTATTATTGCATTTTAAATGTTTCTCATTACATAGTAGGATCCTATATTCTCAAAACAATCTATACAACTTGCTTAACCAATCTCTCTCTCACTAAACTAGAAAATTACATTGTTAGAAAACAATAGTATTGAAAGAAAAAGATAAATCAAACTTAGACTAGGCATCATCTTTAACCCTTTCTTGAAAACATATTTATTTCTTAAAACATCTTCCATTTATCTTGAAAGTGCCTTTTTTTTAATTTTACATGTCATTTGTTAGCTCTCTTTATTTGGCATTGTTGTTTTTGCAATTTGTATACAATCAGTTGTCTAGTCTTAGATACTTGCTTCAATTTGGTTAGATCTACTAGAGATACCTGAATCCTTTATGTGCTTGATCATGTTATCCCTAAACTAGTTTACAAGTCTATCTATATCTTGGTGCAAGTTGGCAAACTAGATAGCCACTATAGATCTCATATATCTCATAGAAGCCTTGAGCCTTCTAGCCTCTTAGTGGTTCGTTTAAGTACATTCTGTACCCCTTGTCAAACACTAGTAGTTTTATTTAGATTATTGGAACTATAGATATATGACGTTTACTCCATTTGATGGAATTTAACATAGAATCCACATATGGAGGCTCCATATTACTTAGTACATGGTCATGCATAATGCATCTAAAAGAACATCCTTGTAATGGGACGAACAATACATCAAGACCCAAAGAGAAGTCTTAGCTATAACATATTTATAACATCTTATGGCACGAGTGGAAGATAAAGACTATTTTATGACTTCCTTTTTAATTTTGTAGTAATAAGTAGGATCTCATTGTAAACATTATAACAAGAGGGGGTATGCAAGAATACATTTGATTGGAAATAATTAGATTAGGAATCCATTATAGATTGGATTTATTTAAGCATGCATGAAAAATAAAAAGCAAAAATTAACATAAAGTATTGAAACATGAAGTAACTAATAGAGATATCCATATTAAAAATGCCTTTTTGAAAAAAAATGGTTTTTTACAAATTTTAAATCAAATTTTGTAACTCAAAAATAAAAAATAGAGAATTAGGAAAACCTAAATAAACATCCATGGTTTCCAAGATCAAAGGTTAGGTTCACCAAATGTTTAACCCTAAAATATATATATATATGGGAATCTATGGTTAAATGGGTAGAGATAACCTATGGCACAAGGATGGTAGACTATCTCAAAAATAAGCCAGTTATTTATGAAATTTAGATAAAACATATCCTCAATTTATTATGCTAAGATTCAAAAGAAGAAAGTAAATTTATGTCAAATATTGCATTTATAATGAAAATAAGATACTTATCTAGTTTTGTTTCTAATATATCTCTATCTAGAATTGGCATAGATTAGGATGGATCTAGATTATAGATTACTTCCCTGATTCTATAAATTATACCCCTATATTTATAAACACTTGTGTCAACTTGCGACAATTGCTTTGACATTACTATCTAAATTAGATATAAGTTTCTAGTATGTAATACCTAATGAAAAATTATGTGACTACATGGATTCTTCTAGGTTAAGTTTCTCTTTTGCTCTAGTGCATTCAAATCTAGGTCAACAACTATCACTCCTTGTCAAATAGTGAAACCCTAGTTCATCTTTATAATGGTTGTGTGAAAATAGTTTATCCTGCATATGATGACAAGTTAACATAAAAATCCCTCTATTAATGAGTGTTGCCTACATATAAAATACTCTGAAGAGGGCCTTAGACTTATGTAGTTCCCCCCTATGTGTTGGATTGTGTGTGAATCATGTAATGTGTGATAAGCAAGTACATAAAGTGGCCTAGATTGTAACTTGAAAAATGTGACTCACAGAGTGATCCTTTAGTATTTATGACCTATAGATATGTTTTCCCTATTATTTATATGGAAATCAGTGAAAATAAGGAAGCTTTGCTCACTTGAGGTCTTGATTGATTATTTTTGGTAATTTGACCTATGAGTAGGTATTAAATTACTTAGTCTTTTGTAGGTTAGTAATGAATGAGTATTGATCCTATATTTATACTAATCCTTTGTATAATATCTTTTATTAAACCACTTATTCCTATCAATAGGTAGTTTTACATGCCAACTTAAGCAAGGGTTGTTAGGCCCTGTCTCTTTTGAAAGGAGATTTGTGTGAACAAAAATCTCCAAGATTTTGGTTACCAGGTCTTAGTATGCAGTGTAATTCAGTTAGCTCATTGTGTACCATTTCATATAAGGGGAATGTTTGGATTATTTTATTATAACCATATGAATTAAACTAATAATTAATGCCTAAGGAACCAACACACAAATTAAACATGAACTACAATTGATTCAAACATGTTTATTGCACACATAGATACAATAGTGCAATAGTAAAAATAAACAAAGATTGAGAAATATATTTTTACTTGGAAACTATTCTCTAATTTCACATTTATAAATCATGTTACCTCTTTTTTTATTTTTTTATCCTATTTTTTCCATCAAGCACAGTCTTTATAGTGTTTTGGTTGCATAGTCTAGCTTCTAATTGTTACCACTAGGAACTTTTTAAGTGTAATTTTACACCATTAAATGAAGTCTAATTCTTCATGAATTTTACATGATTATATTAATATGTAATTATAACATAATTTTATATAAATTATTATAAAAATTTTTACCCATGTATTAAATGCATAACCTTCAAAACAAGCTTTTACGCTGATTTATGTGTCCTTCTAGTTTTCAAATTTTATTAGAAATCACTTTTCAGGAGGCATTTCACATGGTAAAATCATGTCCATTATTGGAAGAAAAATAAATAAGAGGGGGGTGAGTTAGTGTACCAAAAAAATTATTTCAATTATAACCAATCATCCATGAACTATGAAAGAAACATTGAGATCTACTAATGAATAAAGATTATTCACATGAGCATAACACAAGAAAACACACATATGAGTGGGAAACCATCAAGAAGAAGAAAACCCACTTTGATCCTATGTAGAAAAAAAATCAATTTTAACACTTTTTTCACTTACCTATTCTCCTAAGAAGTGATACTTAATAGTAATGTGTTTGGTTCTTGAGTACATGACATGATTCATTGAGATGCTTATGGCACTTGCATTATCATAATAGATAGGGCTAGGACTATCATATTCAAATTTGTAGTCCTTTAAGGTCTATCTCATCCATAAGACTTGATTACAACATCAGTTTATTATAATTTACTTAGCCTCATAAGTAGATAATTCCATTGATGGTTGCTTCTTGCTTATCCATGAAACTAGGCACTCTCTTAAGAAGAAGGCTCCTCCACTAATACTCTTCCTATCATCTAGACTCCCTACCTAGTCTGCATCTATATAGGTTTTGAAGTTAAACACTTTTATCCTTATGTACCATAACCCAAACTCCATTGTTCATTTGAGATACCTAAGTATCCTTTTTACTATTTGAATGTGATTTTACTTTGAATCTGCTTGAAATCTTCTCACAAGACCTGCTTCTTGCAAGATGTTAGGTCTAGAGGTAGTAGTATATAGAAAAATTCCAATCATTGACCTATATGATGTTTATTGACCTTTGGAGACTCATTTTCCTTGATTAAATTACACCTTATGATCATAAGTGTGATAATAACCTTAAAATATTCTATCTCAAATTTATTCAACATATCTCTTATATACTTAGCTTGTGAGATGAATATACCTTTCTTTGATTGATTGATTTATATCCCATGAAAGAATGATAGTTTTCCCAGTATGGACATCTCAAAATCCTTCTTCATCACATCTATAAAGGCCTTAGTCATACTCTCATTGTTTCCACCAAAGATGATGTCATCCACATACACAACTACTATCAATTGATGGTTATCTTCTATCTTTATGTACATATTACTACTTACAACTCCTCTTCCTTGGTCTCATAAATACCTATCCAATCTGGCGTATGAAGATCTAAGATCTTATTTTAGACCACAAAGATCCTTTTTCAATATACAAACAAAGTCCTTATTACCTGATAATGAGAAACCCTTAGGTTGCTCTATATACACCTCCTCTTCCAAGTTCCCATTTAGAAAAGTAGATTTGACATCCATATGATACACTTTGAACCCTTTTAATCTTGCATATGATAAAAATAATCTAATGGCCTCCAATAATTCTACTAAATAAAAGGTATCCTCATAGTTTACCACTTCAACTTGTGCATACTCATTTCATACCAATCTAGCTTTGTTCCTAATTACTTCTCCATCTTCATTCAACTTGTTCCTAAACAACTATTTTGTACCAATGACATTCTTATCTTTAGACCTAAGAACTAGTTCCCAAGTCTCAATATTTTCTATTTAGTCTAAGTCCTCATTCATAACACCTATCCAAAAATTGTCTTTTCTTACTTATACAAGGTTCTTAAGTTCAATCTTAGACAATAGAGTAACATTTTTTTATTTAGGTTACTTATTAGTCTTCTCCTTGTTTTCCTACCTGCATCCTTATTTCTAATGATTTGTGATGCAGGATGGTCTCTCTGAACCTATCTTTAGGGGCCTTTTGAGTCTTGTGTTTCCTTAATTTCTTATTCTTCATCATAAATTTCTATTATTTCCTCTTCATTATTGAATTCTAGATTCTCTGATATATCCTTTGACTGTGAGTGTGAATTCTTAGAAATTATCTCATCAATCTTCATATTAGTGCTTTGCACTATCTTCTACAACCTCTTATTATAACATCTATAGGTTGAGCTCACTAATGAGTATCCAAAAAAATATGCCTTCATCATACCTAGAATCAAACTTACCTAAGTCTTCTCCATCTCTTTTGATGAAACAATTGATTTAAAACTCTCTAAAGTGTTCCACATTAGTAGGTTTGCCTTTTCACAATTCATAAATAGTCTTATTGCTATTAGTACTTATCTATCCTATATTTAGAATGTATAATATAGTGCTCATTATCTCTCTCTAGTATCTATTAGCTAATCTTGACTCATTTAAAATAATTCTTTCCATCTCTTGAACTGCCCTATTCTTTCTTTTTGCTACCCTATTCTACTAAGGTGTCCTAATTACTAATAATTATATCCTGATCTCATGGAACTCATAGAAGTCATCAAACTCATTGGAACAAAACTATCCTTCTCTATCAAATATTAGGCATTTAATCTTTTCATTCTTCTCATTCTCAACAAGATCCTTGAATGCCTTGAACTTATGAAGAGCTTCTGACTTTTATTTTAAGAATGCTACTTAAGTCATTCTTATGTAGTTGAGTAACATGAAGCAGCTATTTCCTTGCATAATTTATATTCTTTTAGGCCCATAGAGATCAGTTTGTATTAATTCAAAAGTCTTGTAATATAATACTCCTTGGACTTGAACCTTCTTCTAGTCTTCTTACCATGTTAACATACCTTGCAAAGTGTGTTTGTAGGTTTGGTGATTTTAAGCATATTCTTAATAGACTTGTTAGAGTTTATCTTGACCAAGTTATCACTGTTTAGGTGGCCTAACCTTTTGTAACATATCCAACTTTCATCCATATTTATCATAAAGCATCTCTCCTTATTGATCTCATTTAAGACATATAGATTATTCTCAGTCCTCTTAGCATTTGAAATTAGCCTACTTCATTTGGATCTCTTTATATCACATCCTCTATCATGAAAGGTTAGTGTGTGTCCTTGGTTTCATATTTGACTTAAATTAAATATATAATGTTTCAAAACATTCACATACATCACATTCTCTATCTTGGTCTTCCCATTATCCAAACTCAAGATACCCTTGCTAACGATATTGGTAGTTGTGTTATCTCCAAATCTCACTGTTCCTACAACATTATTATTTAATGAGATGAACTTGCTCTTGTCTCCTATCATGTGGATTAAAAAACCATTATATATATACCATTTCATCAATTCATCTTAAATGTGAAATATAGTCTGTGCTAACATATATTCTTCTCCTTTAATCTTCTACTCCTCTTTCACCTTATCCATAGGGTTTAACTTATTGATCCACTTCTTAGTGGTATGAGTATATAACCTCTTATCTTGACTAATCTTCATAATATGCCTAATCTTGAAATACATTGAAATATTTCCTCTTTGATCATAATTATAGCATAATATTATACTTCTACTATTGAAATGAACATTCACCCTATTCCTCCATGAGCAATTAATTATTTTATAGTGTCTATAATCCATATCTCTATGTCCATATTAAGTTCATGATAAATAGTAACCATTGAATGAATTCACATAACTTATTTGTTTTATTTTGAATGGTGCACCTCTACCTTTTTTGTCTCTTGAATAAGTCACAATCTTCATGACATGATGATCAATTTGAGTCTCAAATTTGAGATCTTTTGCATAGGTCTTTGAGGTCTAAATCTCCTTTTTTTTCCTTTTCGTATTCTTTGAAACTAAGACCTATCTTATCATGTGGAGACATTTGACTATTTAAATCATCATTGAGGACTTTAGTAATCTTTTTAAATTTCTTATGTGTATTCAAATCAACTATTGCTTGATCTAATTATGATTTCAAGGACTCCATTTCTATTCCAAACTTTATATCATTTTTGATCCTTGGTCTTAAGACTTGAAGTGATAATTTCAATCTAAGTTTCTAACTATTTGATGATTTACTCATGTTCATTGGTGTTGTTGCTTAGTCACTCTTCAAAGATATTGATTTGTTACTCATAACTCTTAACTAATGATCTTAGTTTCTAATTCTTCTTTCTTTGGAACTTCAACTCCTGTAGAGTACTCACCAATTCTACCTCAAGGTTTACTTCAACCTTTTCTTCATCTAATTCTTCATCATTCATAAGACTTTTCCCTTTTGAGAAACCCTCATTATCTATTTATATAGACATGAATAAGGTTTCATTATTATCATCATCACTATCAAATTTACTTGTCACTTACATTAGATGAGTTACTATCTTCTTTAGTATAGAAACTTATTTTGTTCTTGAATGACCCTTTCTTGCCTTCATACTTATTAAAACCCTTTTTACTCATATCATGCTTATAAACCTTCTTATCATCACCATGATGTTCATCATGTTATCCATAATGCTCATTATTATCCTTGTTGGGATATTTAAATGAAAAATGACCAATCTTACCATAATTAAAGAACTTGAATATCAACTTGTCCTTATACTTACCTAATCCTTTCCTTAGTTTTATGATAAACATTGATTCTATCTTGTCATTATCATTGTTTGTACCAACATCATCTTTTTCCTTTTTACCTTTTGGCTATTTCTCAGATTTGAATGTATATTCCTTCTGGGAAGGTCTTCCATCACTTGTTCTCATTTTATAGGTAGTCAAGATGCCATGAAGCTCATCCATCTATAGTATGTTAATACCTTTGATCTCTTCCACAACAAACACATTTGAATTAAACTTAGATGTTAGAGATATCAATAAAATTTGTAATGCTATTGATTCTGACAACTTATCTCCTAGACCTCTAATGACATTTACCACTTCATCTAATCTTAACATATAAGATGCAATTTTTTTATCCTCCTTCATTCTCAGACTTTCAAACTACCTTTGATGGGTTTACAACTTTGCCAACTTGACTTTGGTGTTTCCTTCATAGATGGTATAAAAAATTTCTCAAAAACCTTTGGTTTTATCATAATGCATTACCTTTACAAATTTTTACTTCTAAAAGACCACATAAAATGGAATTCATTACCTTATAGTTTCTCTTACTTGCCTTCTTGTCTATTGCATTAGTTGGTAGTGTAGAAGGTGGAGTGAATCCATAAAAAATAGATTTCCATATGTCATAGCATAAGTAAATTAGATAATTATTCATTTTTATACTCCAAAATGTATATTTATTCATATTTAAGAGAGTAGCCTTATTGGTTGAGAAACCTCCTTGTTCCTAATGACTAGACATGCTTGTGCTTATAGGATCTCCATTAAGTTATTAGACTTGATTCAAAGGACTTGGATTTTATATAAATTATTGGAAGAACAATAAATAAAAAGGGGTGTGTGAATAAATGTACCAAAAACTTTATTTCAACTATAACCAATCATTCATGAACTATGAAATCAACATTTATATCTAGTAATGCATAAAGACTATTCACGTGAGCATAACATAAAAACACACACATATGAGTAGGAAACCCTTAAGGGGAATAAAACCTAATTTTATCCCTAAAAATATACTACATACCTATAAAATAAAATAAAAATTTATATTGAGCACCAACTCAACTTGGAGCACCAACCCCAATGAAGTCAAGCATCTACTTGATTAGGCTTTATCAAGCACCTACTTGCAAGGAATCACCAATTCCCTAAGTAAATTAGTACCAACTCAATTTTATCATTAAATTTATATTGTAACACCTATTATATTATATTATTTTCTCATTTAAATACCTTTTTATTCTCTTAAATTAATTACTTAAAAATAGGCCTAAATTATCTTATATATACAAGTCTCATAGTCACACACCACTTGGTCAACCACATACCTTCAACCTATTAGGTTGGAAATATATTAGGTAATATAACATATTATTAACATTATTAAAATGATATTTTGACCCATTTTTGTCTCAAACAACTCAATTAGGCTTCATTTCACCTTTAGGCCTCATGAGACCTATTTGCATTAGATGTATCCTCTTAATGCCAAATATTGATTTTATTTGGCCCAAATGGATTTATCCAACAAATAAAAACTATTAAATAAATTATAAAATTACCTCTAATAACCTCTTTCATTATTTTTTATACCTATATTTTTGTTCATACCATGAAATCTTCTTTAGGATAAACTATCCTATTAGGCATGTGTACCTAAAAAGTCTATCTTGTAAAAATGAAGCAAAAACACCATAAGATACTAAAATTTGACAAATAAAACATGTATAAAATTTATTCATGACATAAGGGCTAGCAATAAATTAGTTTAACACTTTCAATTAGGAGATAAATTTTCAAGAACATCTCTGCACCTCACTCACTTATAACTGCCAATTTACCTCAAAAACTAGTCATGATGACTTAGACATCCAACACCTATGTAGACACTTATCATGAATATTGATGCATGAAAATTTTATTATGAGATATTTATACCATAATTAGATATAAATACCATATGTTATAATTGCAAATATTTGTCTTGTAAACCAATTTCTTGACCTTATGTCACACAGTCTTATCTGAACCAGACAGATCATTTTATGAGCACAATTTTCACAATACTCACTAACCTCAAAAACTTATTATAATAATTAAATTGAATTAAAATTCATAAATAAAATATTCATGCACTTTTTTCCATCAATTTGATATGCTCACACCTTCATATCCATCTTCTCATCTATATTTAGGTTTTGCATTGTTCACACTATTAGGTCTATTTGTGACTACCTAACTTGGAAGGCAAAATTAGAAAATTTTAAGGATATAACATATAAATAAATCATAATGGACATGATAAATTAATCTATATATTTTTAATCCATCCATTTGATTTTCTTGACCAATGCAACTTTTGAGAGCTATAATTTCTTGACAAACAAGCCTATATTTGTGCATTTTCTCTCATCTAACTAACCAATACCACTTGGACATACCTAGGAGAGTTTAATACATTATAAAATAGATTATCTAGTAATTTAAATCTATTTTGAGATTATTTTAACAATATATTTGACATCAGATCCTTATTAGGGTTTTAGGGAGGTTTAACATAGGTTTTAGTGTTAATGATTATTCATAAAGGACTGCCCCTTGAATCCAAAACCAATTCCTAAAGCTAATATATATGACCCATACCCATGTCTCCTTAACATATTAGGTTCCCATATAAAATTTACATATGCAAATGAATTTCTAAAAGTGCTTTTCGAGCCTTGAGACCTCATTCTATGAACTCGAGAAGGCCTAAAATAGTGTTTTATGCACTTTTCCTTCAAGTCTTGACATAAAACTTTGTGATCATGCCTAAAAAAAATTATATCACCTATTTCCATACTCACATATGTGTAATTTATTTGAAATATTATCTTCATACCTCATTAGGTCAAGTACGATCTAGGTACAAACCTAGACTGAAGGTCCTACCCCTACAGGCTCACCCTAAAACTCTCATGAATGCTTCAATGCCTTTCATACATGATCAAATAGTTACACACAACATTCACATGCATGTTTTCATCCATTTTCATGAACATGCCTCTTCATGTCATGACTAGGCTTCTTATGCAATTTGACATCAATGACATGCACCTTCATGCAAACATAAGACATTAGTTACCTACAAATTCTATCTTAGTTGCCTTAAAATTATCTCTTTCAATTTCTATAATAAAAATTCTCTTTCATGAAAACACTCTCTCAATGCACCTTGTCACATCACTCATTACTAACTAGGCTTAGTCTCCTTTGACATCAACCTTCATAAGATGCATTTTTGACATCAATGGCAATGCTCAAAATCCATTTCATATAAAGTTTTTTCAGATAGTAGTAAAATGTGGGAAGAACGTTAAGGTGAAAAAAATTTCACTAAATTCATTCTCCAAGTATGAAATGTGTAGAAATCAAAATTTAGCTTTTGGACTGATTTTTACTTGAGTCATTTTATGTGCCTTTCCAGTAGTCAAATCAGCCCAATGCACATTTTTAAGACTTATTTTTTTATGATCAAATTATATTATTTGTTATTAAAAATTACCATGATGATATCTAAATGTGGGAAGAGTTAAAATGTGAAGAAAGTAAAAAAAATTCATTTCCCAAGTATGAAATATGCAGCCATAAAAATTAGTTTTTGTGTTGATTTTTACTTAGTCATTTTATATGCCTTCCTAGTTACCAAATCTTCCCAATGTGCACCCTTAAAACTACTTTATAATTAGTAAATTATATCAAAATTCATTTATCTATCCCAAAAACATAGACATATGTGAGGATAATTCATTAGTGAAAGAAGTCTCAAAGAATTACTTCTCAAGAGGAAAATGTGTAACCTTTGAAACAAGTTTTTGCAATGATTTTTACTTTGTTAATTTTTTGCATCATTCCAATTGCCAAATTTGGCTAGTGCACATATTTCAAGCTCATTTTCTCAAGGATAAATCTACTATGTTATTATTATATCTCCCATGAACATGGACATATGTGAGGATAATTATTAGTGAAATAAGTAACACAAAATAGCTTATAATGTGTTAATTTTTTAGCCTCTAAAACTGCCTTTTGGTCAATTTCTAATTTGCAAATCTGCACACTATGCACTCTTCAAGCCTTATTTTTCATGGCCAAATATTGTCCATTTCAAAATGAAATTTTCTAAGATGTTATTCAAATCTGTGAATATTTCCAATAAGGAAAAAATTGTATAAAATTAATTACCTATGTATGAAATGCATAACCATCAAAACTAGTTTTTGCATTGTTTATTGGTCATTTTTTGTGCCTTCCCAGTTATCAAATCTAATCTATGTGCACTCTTCAAACCCCATTATATAGGGTTAAATAATATTTGTTTATATTTAAAAATATTATTATGATAACCAATTATAGGGAGAACACAATGATGAAATAATTCTCACAAAATTATCTCTCATGCTCAAGGTACACAACCATGAAAACTAACCATTACGTTATTTTTTATGCTCTTCAAGTGACTAAACCTAGCCAATGTGCACATTTCAAACCTAACTTAGTATTGTAAAAATCCATCAGTTTATTAATAAACTTTGTATAGATATATCCAAATGTAAGTATAATATAATAGTAAAGGAAATATCCCTAAACTATTCCTCATATACAAAGTATGAAGTCATGAAAATTGACCTATGTGCAGATTTTGGTGCCTTCCTAGTGACCAAATATAACTAGTGCAAACTATTCAAACATAATTTTTCATGACTAAATTATATATAATCATCTTAAAAACTTTCATGAAGATATACCAATGTAAGAATAATGTATTAGTAAATAAATTCATATTTTATTCAATCCCACATAAGAAATGCACGTCCATCAAAATTGGCTTCTACCCGAATTTTTACATAGTCATCTTATATGTTTCTAGTTTTTTCTATTAAAATGCATAAATTATTAATTTAAAAGAAAATTGGTATAATGCTAGTCATACAAAAAAATGGTTAGAAAAGTCACACCCCAAAAACAAGCCACAACAAGTGAAATAGACTGAAAAGGCCATCAAGATAAAGAAAAACAAAAGACAATCAAGAATAGCCAAAACCCATCTCCACAATACACTTTGGATGAGTAAGATCCATTAGATTAGCAATATCCATCAAAAACTCATGATTATGTTGAGGATAAAATGGGGTTTGATCCTTATCATATTTTGAAGATTTAGATTTATGTGATCTCTTGATACCACCTCTTGTATCATTATATATAAATATCATTTGATAATAAAACTCTAAACCTTATTTTTTCCCTATATCATATTTAGATTTCTTTGTGACTTAGGTTGGAAGAGTGTGCTCATATGGTTACCAACCTCTAGGAAGAGGTTGGCCTTTTTTATTTTTTAATTTGCCTGCATGCAGATAAACCCCCTAGAGATGGCTAGTTTGGTGGCAAATCCAACATCTAAAAGTAGTGTTTTCATAGCCCAACATTTGGAGATAATGAGAATTATTATGTTTTAGTTCGATTAACTTTGTAAGAAGTTTGCTAAGGTAAACTCAATATAAATATGGGCATAAGAATATATCCCTTATGAAGGCCACTCAAAATCAATCTTGATGAATCTTCCTAATGTATTACCAATAACTTCATATACTAAAGGATACCATAAAGGGAGAGGTAGATTTGGAAGAAGAACACACACCAGCATTTTTGACACCGCCATTATTAAAGGATAAAAATCAAAAAACCATAGGGTAACAAAGATCCCATCTTTTCCCCAAAACCAAGGTCCCTCCTTAAGAACTCTCTCATAGTCTTCAAACTCAATAACATGAACTATGAAAACCCTTTAGAATATAAATGAATCACAAAGTGTTTGGTCTAGGTAGAATCAACCCATTGATTCAATTGTTATAACCAAGGCTAAAAACCATTAAACTTATAAATGACTGCAAAATCTTCAAAAGAAGAAATCAACCCATTTACCTCTAAAAGGGCCATCTCCACTACTAGGATAGACTCTAATTTCTCCACAATGTATGGGTTGGGAAGGGTTGTAGGTCAATATAGATCTAAAGAGGTTATACGTCAAGGAAAATCTATATATGAGGAACCATACACCTATTTATTCATGTTATTGGCTAACAAAAACTCTACCATACCTATTCATGCAACCATGCTTGAGTGTTTGGGTAAGATTGTAGGTGTGTTTTAGTACATTTTTTATACTATGTTTAAGTTTTCCATTCATATTTAGTTATCCAAACCCTAAATTTAAATCTTTGTGTGCCTCTCTCAATTGCTTTAGCTCCCATTCTCAATGCAATTTTTTATTTTTCCAGTTTTTAAATATGGCTTGTGTAGAATTTTAAAATATATGGTCACATAAATAAATGAGGTCAAAATTACTTTAAAATTTTTACGGTAATACCTTGATAGCATGAAAATATAATGCATTTATTTTTTCAATTATAAATTTTATCAATGAAAATATGTGAAGGTGTGAAGTGACCCTTGTATAAAGATTTGACAACCAAATTTCAACCAGAAAACACTAAAAGAGTAGTGTGTAGGTGTTAAATTGATTATTTAAAAAAAAATACTCTTTTGATTGTATTTTCAAGGGATTTATATAAATATAAGATATTTTGGGTATTTATCATGTTTTTTCTGTCAATTACTCTTTTACCATGTTCTAAAAGTGTTGACATGGTTGTGCATGATTGCATGATGGTTTTTGAGCCATATATTTTAATCCATAACTCCATTTAGATGTCATTTATTGCATTAGAAAGTTATATTCTACATATTTGCAATGATATTAGTTTAAAATTGCATAAATGGAAGATAAAAAAATTGTCAACATTTTAATCTCAATACTTTATTACTTCTAAATACTATGTGTTTATAATTTTGAAATCTTTCACCTTTGATAAGAAATTGCTATGTTTTATTTAATTTTTTGGTAGGATTTAGATAAGAAGAGTGTGCTATTAAATTTAGGATTTGTCACCAAAATTAAATGTAGCTATGGGTCACACATTAGAATTGTACAAAAAATAGAGCAAGGAGAAACTTTGCATAGATGAATGGGCTATTATGATGAATATAGACATTCTGGATATTTTATTCTTCCCAAAATTTCTCTTCCACTTGAATTTGATGGGATCCTACCATGAATGATTTTGGCATATATTACAATGTATATGTAGTCTCACATTGAATTTAGGCCTTGGTTGGTGCATATTATTTAATGTTTGTAACCACCTGGTGGGTGGATGATATTGGATTGAAAATATATATAAACCCAAAAAAGGACTTAGAAAGAGTTATTTTATTAAGAGTTAGATGATAGATTAAAGGACTAGACACTTATTTCCTATAATTTCTTGTTTTCATAGTTATTTTTTCTTGTGAGCAGTGTTGTTGAGAGATAATTTCTATAAATCCCTTCATTAAGGAGGGTCCAAATATTATTTTTCAAATTAATATTTTTCAATTAAAATGGTTTGAAGACTGTTGCTCATTATTTATACATATGGTGGTTTTGTCCATATTTATTCATAGATGAAAACCTCAAACTCTTACATCATATTTTTTCATGGTTGTGTGCATATTATCCATACAATAGATTGATTCCATGGATATCATCTAAGTCAAATGAATCAAAATAGTCCTAAATACAAAACAGGGTTACATCTTTCTCTTTTCCCTTATTTTTTGTTCTTTTTATAAATATGTTAGAGTAAGTAGAATAAATCTAAAAGTTACAATCTATGTTTACATATCTTGATTGCAAACTTTTTTAAATTTTTATTTAATATGTTGTTGAACCCATTGTATGTAATCAGAAATTATTGAATTAGTTGTATTTCCTTGAAAAATCAATTTTTATTGATTCTCTACATAAAAAATCCATAAGACTAGACTTACCTATCATTTATGTGAATATAATCTAAATTTTCCGTTTAAAATGGAATAGTTTCACATCAACTATCAAGTTACCCTATAAGCCAAGAATTGGTAGTAACATACCTTGGGAAAATTGCATCTCCTTTCAAGAGATTTTGGATGGATTTACACCCTACCTAAGTTAATGTGTAAAATGACCCATCAATATATTGACACTAGAAGGAGGGCATAAATATGGAATTATTTTAAGATTTGTGACCAATTATTATTTGAAATCAAGGATTTAGTTTTAGTATTGAGGAAAATTTTCACACTAAGATACTCCAAGTTTTAAAACTATAAAATATAAATATTATCATGAGGTTAAAGTATATTGAGGGTGGCTTTAAACTATTATACCTCACTAAGCATATAAAAACTAGATCTGACAAAGGGAAATCTAAGACTAGACATAATCAACCAATAGTTCTCCTAAGGCTATAGTTCCCTTTGTCAATCCTTCTTCTATTCCTATAAAGCCAACAATGGTTTTTACTTGATTTGGTGGAGTTAAATTATTTTCCATGGGTTTCCCATGATTTTCCAAAGAAACCTGAAAAGTTTTATTCAAAATATGTGCAGAGTGGGGTTCAAATTGCTAAGGAACACATTCAAGATTTTAAAGATGGCATCATAATAAATCAAGTTGAACAAGAAGATGTGTCTTGCCAATTATTTCTGTATTTTATAAATGAAGTAACCCATGGTTGGTATATTGTATTACTATATGTTTCCATCACCTCTTAAAATGACTTAGTAACTATGTTTGTAAATCACTTTAGGGTAGATATTGATCCTACAATCTTGTATCATCACCGTATTGCTTCACATAGAGAATTACATTAACCAATGAGTATGTTTAACACTCATTTCCATAAGTTATACAAGAGGTTGAAATATAAATATGCCCTAATGGAATTGGTTGTTGTTCAAACTTACTTAATAGCCTTAGACCCAATGACATCTATTTTTGAGAATATCTCTAGCAACTCTTGCAACCTTATCTTTAGCCTATAATGAATCCATCAACATCGAGCAATAAATGATGTCACGAGAATATGGTGATGGTCTAATAACACATTTGGGGCAACCTAGAGAATACAACCAAGTCCTTGTGATTAATCAAGAACTTATTAATAATACATCAATGATCATTATTTGTACCCAAATCAGAACATAGTCTACAAACCAACTCCTTCAAATCAAATGCCTTGAAATTAATTATCTCTCGCAAATCAAATGTTGTCACAACTAGGTAACCAACATATTTTGATTATGATTTAAAATCAATTAACACATCTTGTACCTACATTTTTTAACATTGTATCCTATGTAGCCAATAAAAATTAGTCGAATAGTATAGGTAATAATTAGAATACTATTGTAAATCCTAATTTAGGAAACTTGCATTAGCTAGTTAAGAGATTGACCAATGACGTATTTGAATTTAGAAGACAAGTACCTTAAAATCATATTGCTAATAATCCTCCACAAAATATAAATTTTCAATTTTCAAAGAATTTATCACCAATGAAATACCAAGCCTAACAATAGAGGTGTACCTACTCCACTTGCCAAGGTAAATCTAACAAATAACAATGTCATAAATTTATCTAATTTGGCTTTTCCTAATTGGTTTAGATTACATAATATAATAGATCATGTAAAAATTTATTGTGTTTATTTTATGTCAATTTCAAGAATTTTCAAAAAGAAATGAAAATCTAGAAATAGTGCCTACAAATGAAAGTGACCAAAATCAAGCTAGGATGAATCCAAGTATAACATTGGTTTTAGAGACTTGTGAATTCCTAGGTGGGAGTGATAATGAATAGAGGATAAATTAGATGAAGGTCAATATTTTAGGTAGTTGCAAAGAGGAAACACTTACATATCGAGAATAATTTACAAACACCTTTATAAACTTATACTTTTCCAAAAAGCACCTAGGTCCCACCTGATGAAGATTTGAATAATAATGTGTTTCTACCTAAAGGAGATACAACATCTTATCAGCCTAAGAACACTTATATTCCTTTATAATTTAATAATTAATTTTGACAAAATAATTTTAGAGATAACATCATAGAGGACTTAAATAAAACCAAAGCTAACATATTTATGTTTGAGAATTTACAAATGTCTAATCAAAAATAAATGTTGTTAAAGTCTCTGTCACCTTCAAAGGGGAAAGAAGCTAGTAAAGTAGATAATAAGGAAAAAATGAAACTCATTTTTTTCATACATTTTTTATCTTTAGAAATAATTTACATAATTATTTGGTGGATTCAGGTGCCTCAATAAATGTCAAGACATTCTAAGTTTGTCAAAATCTAGGATTGAATCCTTTCAAGTCAAATAGGAAGTTGGTGTAGTTGGATGAATCATAAGTTGAAGTTGTTAGTGAGTTAAACCATATTCACATACAATTAGCTTCAAATCCAAAGGTACATTAGTTTAATTGTTTCCAAGTAGTTGATATCCTAGATGCATATGGTATGCTCTTGAGTAAAGATTGGGTGAGGAAATTAAATGGATATATGTCAATTGATTTTTCTCATATGTCTCCCATGGTGTGGTATTCTTAATCATAGAAAGATTGAGATGGAACAAAAAATGAATAATTTGATCATTGAATATAATAAGACCAACAAGATTTTATATGAATAAGTTGATTTAGGTGTTTATATTATTAAAAAAAAGTTGAATAAGTCTTGTTTATTAGTGTTGTTTCATCATTTGAGCAAGAAAGGAAAGAATATGATATTAGTGACATTGTAAATAATGATAGAATGGTTTTTTCTAATGAGTTAATTATTCAAAAATATAAAAATTAACATTATAATCATGTAAGAAAAATTGTAAGTCCTAAGTAGTTAGTTAGTAGATAAGATTGAGGAGCTAGAAAAACTTGATGAAAAAGACGCATTTTATGAATTGTAGGTAATAATATAACTTATTATTATCCCTGCATCTAGACATATGAATAATTTTTAGCCTTAGATAAAGTACTGTAGTCTACCATACTTCCCAGCATTGAAAATAGTAGAAATAAATATAGAAGATAGTGTAAAGTAAGATAATCCAGGTAAAGACAAATAAACTAAAATGATCAAGTTTGGAAATATATCATTGAAAAAATTTGTCTATACTTCAGCTTTTAAAGAAAACATAAGTACATTATCAAGTGAAGAACAAGGTGTATATCAAATTAATGACAAGATTAAAAAGATTGAAATTGATATTGTTGTAACATTCATATTTTAAAAATAATAACAGTCAAAAGACAATAAATTATGGACCTTAAATTTTTATATTTTGAAGTCCAAACAAGGCTATGACATTGGAATTGAGATCATCAATCCAATGGGGAATGTTTACTTTGATTCATTCAAATTGTAGTTTGCTTGTACAAACAATGTAACTAAGCATGAAGCATTGATACATAGACTTCAATTTTCTCTTAAGAAGGAATTAAAATACTTGAAAGTTTTCATAAATTCAAAGCTTGTGGTTAAACAAGTTAGAATCCATTGTGCAGGTAATGACAAATGCTTGTCTTGTTAGCATAGTAGAATTTAGAATTTTATAAAATAATTTAATGCATTCAATATAGAAATGATACCTCATAGGAAGAATCACACAACAGATGCTTTGGTAATAGTTTCAATTACTTTAGAGCCAATTTCTAATTCTTTCTTGAATAGGTTTACAATAGAGTTTATTTTCATTCCTTCTATCCTGGATGATATCAAAAAATTTCAAACATTCGATCATGATCAACATATCATTTTATTTATCACAAGTACATATGTGTTTTAATCTAATATAATAGAGATGACTTTGAACTACATGAAGATGGCATCTTAAACCTGAGAATAAATAACATCCCAAAAGTTATGGTCCCTTTTATATTTTATTTGGATTATCAAAATAAAAGAGAGAAGGCAACCTCTTTAAAAGGTATGCTAAATAAGACATGTAATATTTAGAATTTAAATGATTCAAATAAATTATTCTTAGGCACAATTGATAATGAAATAGAAAATCATGAACTTAAGCATTAAATTAATAAAAAGATGTCATAGCATGGAGTTACAAAGACTTAAAGGTATTTGACACTTCAATTCTCACCCATATCATTCTACTCAAGTCTATATTTCAACCCTTCCATCAAAGATATAGGCATTTTAATACTTTATTATAACCTTTGATCTTCAAAGAAGTATAAAATTTATTATTATCCAAGATTATTTTTCTTCATAGGCTTTCTACATGGGTGTCAAACCATGTTCCATTGTGTGTATATTTTAAGATTCAGAGAAAGATAATTACCCATTACTATCTTTGGATGAGGTGTTATAAATAGTGAATGTTTCACATATGATGTCCCTTTTAGATAGATATTTTGGGTATAATCAAATTTTAGTAAACTATGAAGACATAATGAAAACAACCTTCACCACAAAATAGGGAACCTTAACATACAAGAGAATTCCATTTCATCTTATCAATGTTGGTGCTACATTTTAATGTGTTATTAATATTACATTAAAATACCTAATTGGTAAGTGTATTCCCATTTATATGTATGATCTAACCATATTTTCTAAGAACTAAAGTGATCATGTGAAATACTTGAGAATGGTTTTACAAAAGTGTAGAGAGCATGGTATCTCCTTGAACCAAAACAAGTGTATATTTGGGTTGACTAAAGGAAATCTATTGGCCATGTTATTTTTGAAAGAGGCATATCTATGCATCTAGATCAAGTAGAAATAATTCCAAAAATTTCACTCCTAGAAGTAAAAAAGGAGTTAAAGTCATTCTTTGGTAAGATCAATTTTGTACGTAAGTTCATTTCAAGTTTATTGAAGTAGTTAGACCATTGAATAACATGTTGAATAAATATTCCAAGATAGAGTGGAGTAGTGAAGCAAAAGATACATTTAATAAAATAAAGAAGTCTATTGTAAGCAACCTAGTGTTAATTAGCCTAGATTACAAGTAACCCTTCTACATTTTTTATTTTTCTTCAAAACATTCAAGTGGTGTTGTTTTAACTCAATGAAAAGAAGTTAGAGATGAGATACAAGCTTCCTTCATGAGTTATCCACTCAAAAATTCAAAACTCAAATATTCCACAATTGATAAACAAGCTTTTACTTTAACTAAAGTAGTCAAAAAGTTCAGACAATGTATTTTACACAATAATGTTGTCTATTATACTTGAAGATGTTGTAAAGGCAATGTTGATGCTTAATGATTTAGGTGAATGTAGAGTTAATTAAATAAATCTTTTAAAAGAATTTAATCTAGGAATTTATCCAATGAAAAAAGTAAGAGGTCAAGGATTGAGTAAGATGATATCTAAAGTTGACTCTCAAATTGTATGTCAACAATACACAGTTAATTATATCATAAAGGATGAGTGGTACCAAGACATAATCTACTACTTGTTGAATAAAAAATGTCCCAATAACTTGAAATCCACTAAAAAATATTATTATATTTAAAGAGTAGTGATTCATGGTAAAATTAGGGGTATTGTATAGAAAGAATAATGAGAAGATTTAGCTAAGATGTTTGATTAGAGTTGAATTAGATGAAGTACTTAAAGATTTTCATGAAAATTATATACATGGTCATGGTACAAGAAATGCTATAGCTCACCAAATCCTATAATAAAGTTAATATTGGCCACATGTTATTAACAATGTTTATGTACATGTAAGTAGATGATATACTTGTCAAATTACAACACATAGAGAACATCACCCAAATATGCCTTTACACATTATTATTAAATTTAGGCCTTTTGCAAAGTGGGAACTAGACCTTTTTGGTGTTATTAATATTAATTTATAATCTAGACACAATTTTATTTTGATAGTAACTGAATATTATACATGTTAGGTTGAAGCTCAACCATTCATAAATTGCACAATATAAGTGGTAATTAGCTTCTTTGAGGAAAATATCATTACCAAGTTTAAAATTCCATTTACTTTGGTTTGTCACAATGGTCCTAAATTTTACTCCTTGATATGAAGTAAATCTATTGGCCATGTTATTTTTGAAAGAGGCATATCTATAGATCTAGATTAGGTAGAAATAATTCTAAAAATTTCACTCCTAGAAGTAAAAAAGGAGTTAAAGTCATTCTTTGGTAAGATCAATTTCGTATGTAAGTTCATTTCAAGTTTATTTAGGTATTTAGACCATTGAAAAACATGTTGAATAAATATTCCAAGATATAGTGGAGTAGTGGAGCACAAGCTACATTTTATAAAATAAAGAAGTCTATTGTAAGCAACCTAGTGTTAATTAGCCTAGATTACAAGTAACCCTTCTACATTTTTTATTTTTCTTCAAAACATTCAAGTGGTGTTGTTTTAACTAGATGAAAAGAAGTTAGAGATGAGAGACAAGCTTCCTTCATGAGTTATCCACTCAAAAATTCAAAACTCAAATATTCCACAACTGATAAACAAGCTTTTACTTTAACTAAAGTAGTCAATAAGTTCAGACACTGTATTTTACACAATAATGTTGTCTATTATACTTGAAGATGTTATAAAGGCAATGTTGATGCTTAATGAGTTAGGTGAATGTAGAGGTAATTATATGAATCTTTTAAAAGAATTTAATCTAGGAATTTATCCAATGAAAATAGTAAGAGGTCAAGGATTGAGTAAGATGATATCTAAAGTTGACTCTCAAATTGTACGTCAACAATACACAGTTAATTATATCATAAAGGATGAGTGGTACCAAGACATAATCTACTACTTGTTGAATAAAAAATGTCCCAATAAATTGAAATCCACTAAAAAATATTATTACATTTAAAGAGTAGTGATTCATGGTAAAATTAGGGGTATTGTATAGAAAGAATAATGAGAAGATTTAGCTAAGATGTTTAATTAGAGTTGAATTAGATGAAGTACTTAAAGATTTTCATGAAAATTATATACATGGTCATGGTACAGGAAATGCTATAGCTCACCAAATCCTACAATAAATTTAATATTGACCACATGTTCTTAACAATGTTTATGTACATGTAAGTAGATGATATACTTGTCAAATTACAACACATAGAGAACATCACCCAAATATGCCTTTACACATTATTATTAAAGTTAGGCCTTCTGCAAAGTGGGAACTAGACCTTTTTGGTGTTATTCATATTAATTTATAATCTAGAAAAATTTTATTTTGATAGTAACTGAATATTATACATGTTAGGTTGAAGCTCAACCATTCATAAATTACACAATATAAGTGGTAATTAGCTTCTTTGAGGAACATATCATTACCAAGTTTAAAATTCCATTTACTTTAGTTTGTCACAATGGTCCTAAATTTTACTCCTTGATATGAAGGAAATCTATTGGCCATGTTATTTTTGAAAGAGGCATATCTATAGATCTAGATCAGGTAGAAATAATTCTAAAAATTTCACTCCTAGAAGTAAAAAAGGAGTTAAGGTCATTCTTTGGTAAGATCAATTTTGTACGTAAGTTCATTTCAAGTTTATTGAGGTAGTTAGACCATTGAATAACATGTTGAATAAATATTCCAAGATAGAGTGGAGTAGTGAAGCACAAGCTACATTTTATAAAATAAAGAAGTCTATTGTAAGCAACCTAGTGTTAATTAGCCTAGATTACAAGTAACCCTTCTACATTTTTTATTTTTCTTTAAAACATTCAAGTGGTGTTGTTTTAACTCAATGAAAAGAAGTAAGAGATGAGAGACAAGCTTCCTTCATGAGTTATCCACTCAAAAATTCAAAACTCAAATATTCCACAATTGATAAACAAGCTTTTACTTTAACTAAAGTAGTCAAAAAGTTCAGACATTGTATTTTGCACAATAATGTTGTCTATTATACTTGAAGATGTTGTAAAGGCAATGTTGATGCTTAATGAGTTAGGTGAATGTAGAGGTAATTATATGAATCTTTTAAAATAATTTAATCTAGGAATTTATCCAATGAAAATAGTAAGAGGTCAAGGATTGAGTAAGATGATATCTAAAGTTGACTCTCAAATTGTATGTCAACAATACACAGTTAATTATATCATAAAGGATGAGTGGTACCAAGACATAATTTACTAATTGTTGAATAAAAAATGTCCCAATAACATGAAATCCACTAAAAAATATTATTACATTTAAAGAGTAGTGATTCATGGTAAAATTAGGGGTATTGTATAGAAAGAATAATGAGAAGATTTAGCTAAGATGTTTGATTAGAGTTGAATTAGATGAACTACTTAAAGATTTTCATGAAAATTATATACAGGAAATGCTATAGCTCACCAAATCCTACAATAAAGTTAATATTGGCCACATGTTCTTAACAATGTTTATGTACATGTAAGTAGATGATATACTTGTCAAATTACAACACATAGAGAACATCACCCAAATATTCCTTTACACATTATTATTAAAGTTAGGCCTTTTACAAAGTGGGAACTAGACCTTTTTGGTGTTATTCATATAGATTTATAATCTAGACACAATTTTATTTTGATAGTAACTGAATATTATACATGTTAGGTTGAAGCTCAACCATTCAAAAATTGCACAATATAAGTGGTAATTAGCTTCTTTGAGGAACATATCATTACCAAGTTTAAAATTCCATTTACTTTGGTTTGTCACAATGGTCCTAAATTTTACTCCTTGCAAATCATATAATGGGAATATGTTAATAAATTATTCCTCAAATTTAATTCTAATTATAATCCATAAGGTAATGGTGTTTTTAAATCTAAAAATAATAATTTACTTGATATGATTAAGAAAATGTTGTATAAGACTCCTAGGGCCTAGCATAACATGCTAAAGTTCACTTTGGTCTAATAGAATTAGGATCAAGTCTTCTCTAGGTACTTCTTCATATCATTTGGTGTATGGTTAATAACTAATTTCCCTATGTATTTAAATATTATTACCTTTAAATTCATAAAATATTATCTTGAAATTGATGACAAAGTTGAAGCTAGGCTGTTGACCTTAATATAATTATAAAAAACATGAAACATGTCCTATTAATACTCCTAACTACCTCACAGGTGCTATTAGTTTTGATTAATACTTCTCATTTTAGGATCTTGAGGATCCAAGGAAAAATTTGTAGTTTGTGACAATTTGGGATGTTTGTGGTGGAATAAAATCAAAGTGTGAGATCTTTCTACAATATTTGTTTAATTTAGTGGTCGGGAGTCACTAGGGTCCTGTATATTTGAAACTTTATGATATTTGTGATTGACAAATTAATCTAAGTGGATATTAACAATGATATTAAACTAAAGTGAGCTTTGGTAAAGAAAATAGAAAAAGGGAGGGTAAGGTATAAAATAAAATGTGATTTCAAGATTCCATCTCAAATATCATGACAAGGTTCTAATTGGTTTGAGCATGCATGAACAAATTTATGATGTAAAATAGTGTTATCCCATATTCCATCATAAAATAGTAAAGCATCAAAGGAAATATATAAATCACAAGTAATAACTAGATTTAATTTAAAGAATTTACTATTGTAACATGAATAACATGAGCACATCCAAATCCAGAGAAAATGAAATGAACTATACCTAAGATACTTTAGCTAATCTAGCATAGCATAAATTAACATCCTTATGATAGAAAATGTAGCTCAAAATGCAAATGACCGTTCAAATATAATACATTAACATTCAATTGAGAGATAGCATTAGCTTTTAACACACTATTTAGATAATCCTTTCAGAATTCCTTAGATGTATTAAAATGCTTTCTTATATATAATTGCTTAGAGTCCCTCTTTTATAAAATGGTAACCCCTAACTATTTATAGAAAACATAGGTGGTGGTTTGGTTAAATTCTTGAAACATCTGTATGTAAGATAAGGATTGTTTTCCCTAATACAAATATTACAATGCATATGACCTCCTACATCAATTTTGAAAAATAGAACTAATATATGCTAATAGACTAGCATATATGCATTATAAAAGAATATTCTTTTCATATTACATTGGTGGGTCCTCTTTATTATCTTTGTTTGAGGATGTCCTTCACCATAGTGTGTTTCTCTTTAATCAAATCAAAATTTATCACAAGTTTCATCAAACAATCCTCTTCTTGATCTGCCAGTATATTGAATTCTTTGTCACTTTTGGCCATGAGTTTTTGGATACATTATGCCTCTAAAATGTAATTTCTTGGGGTAAGGATGATGTCAAGGACCTTATAATTATCTTTGATAGATTGTCATTGGTTCTCTTTGATGTTTTGGATTAAGACATTAACCCTTTTCTTGAATTATTCATCATCTATCAGGCCCATGGTAGTGGGTTGAAAGGGGTTTGCCAACAAGGTCTCTAAGAGCTTCTCCATTCTATCTATCAAGTCCTTGTTCTCCTTCATGAAATTTTTTAATTTATTAGACCAAGTGATTAGGTTCAATATTTTATCCACTATGACTCCTATGAGGATGTTCAAATGTCCCAGTTGGATGATTTTTATGTCTTGTACCTATTTTTTAGTATACACATTGATCAATTTAACTATTTGTTCTTTGGATTCCTACCATTGAATGATTAATGCCCATGTCATCTCATCTTGATGGGTCAAGGCACTTAATCTAAGCTTCATGGTCTTTAATCCTTCAAATATGTCAATAATAGACTTATTCAACATCTCCAATATGTCCTTAAGGATAGAAAATGTAGTCTATGCTTCCAAGTCTTGCTTCTCTTTTTCTAGTTTGATGATTCTTTGTTTCATTCCCTGGACCTGAGCTAAGGTCATTATTGACTGTTCCACAACAAAAATTTCTATGTATTCTTAATGGATGGGGTGTTCCCCTACCATTTTCCCTTACACAAGAGTTATACTCATAAAAAACTCCACTCTTTGGAAAGTAAACTCTTTAGTTCCTATAGTGGCCTTCTTTATTGTTACCTTCTTCAATCTAATTGTGTCTTTATTATACTACATAGTGGCTATTAGTTTAGAAATTTTGGGTACCTCTGGGATCTCAATCTTAGTACCACTTGATGTTCTAGGATCCTTCATTTTTTTTCCACTCTCTTTAGTTGCCTCAATAATCTTCCTTTCTTCCTACTCCTTCATGAGCTCTCTAATCTAGGGTTTGATATTATCATGGGAATCAATACTTATAGTGATGGTAAGTGCCAATGAATGTGATTTGGATGGAATATTTTGAATTTTTCCATATATGAAATAGTAGCAGATGATAGGTCCATGTATGGGGAACTCATCACTAAATAAGTTAACCTCACTAGTAAGATGGGTCCATGTCACTTTTGGCCTTTTGGAGGACATAGGAACAAGGGCCATCTTTGATTCCCTTTTTATTTGTGAGACAAGGAATAAATCCAAAGATATTTCCTTCCCTTTTTCCATCTCACTTACTTGGGGTTCTTCAGCTTGTGCCAACTTAGATATGGCTTCCTTAATTCCCTCATCTTCCTGATCTAACTTATAAGTCTCTACAAGCTCTTTGAAGAATCCTTCAACTATTTCATATGGTTCTAGGGAAACCATATCAATGTGATCTACTAAAGAAAGTGGTCTTAGAGGTTGAGTTGATGATGAAGAACCTTCTCTTGGTCTTTATTCTAATTTCCTCTCACTAGGTCCTTGAATTTGGAGCACTTGTTGTTGTGGTAGTCTTAGAGGTGCACTTGAGGTGGAAGGCAATAGATGATATTGTAATGGGTTCATATACTAAATTTCTCTAGTTGGATTCTCTTCTCTTTGCAATATATTCTCATGTTTGAAGCCATGTTGCCTGCACCTAGACAACACTTCCTCAAAGTTTGCAGCCTTGGTGTATAAATGGTCATATTTTTTAACCCTGTGTTTATAGGACAGATTGGCTAGCTACTTGGATTGCATATGGGAGACAAATTTGTTATTTGGGTCCCATTTTTTGAGGTCATCCTTTTGAAAATAGAAGGCATCTCTATGTTTGGACATAACGTCTAACTATTTCTAGCCATGGATCATAGTTTTTCCAATCAAGAATGGAAAAGGATGAAAATTTCCTTTCCTCTTCTCTCTACATATATTTTTAATCCCTTGGAATAGTTAGGAGGTAATTTCTTGTTCATGCAATTTTATACAGACATGGACTAGTAATCTATATGGTTGAGTCCTGACTCCTTCCATCCTAATGATGGTGAAATCTAGGTAATACCATATGTTACCCATGGGCTCTACATACATCTTGATGAGGGGGTGCACTCTGGGTATGGGGTTCCCTATGATATTTTTATCAAAAGTAGGATATATGCAATCACAAATTAATTTCATGTAACCCCTATATTTAAAGATATATAATTTTGAATAATGATGGGATATGGTAATCTTGCTATGAGAGGACCAATTATTGATACCAAGAATATGTGTGAAGGCCAAAAATGAGTCTAATAGATAGTACATCATGGTTTATTATTTGTTTGTCTTCCTTTTTATGCCATAGAATTGTATTTCCAAGTGGATGCTAATCAATTCTCTAATAGGTGGAGTTATCTTCTCTTCCACCATGAAATATATGTAGGAAACCCATTTGGGGTTGACATAGGTTATGGTGGCTGCTCCTGAAGCTCTATTGTATAGGTTTATGATGATTCTCATTTCCTTCCCTAAATTTCATAATATGGATCTTCCCATCATGGCTCATAGATATGTGGGTTCCTTGGTTTAACCAGGGTCTTAGAATAGTGTCCAAATTATGCTTGGTTATCCATTCCTTGATGGTGGGGAGGTCTATATGAGCCCTATGGAGTTTATAATAGATCTCAAAAGTTATTGGGGAAATGTATATTATCCCTTTTGACACACCTTCCCTAACTATCCAATCACCATCAATCCTATAATTGATAAGCATATGTGCAAGGATATATATGCAATAGAGTCCTATAGTTTTACAGTTACTCAGTGAAGAGCAGACATCTGAATTGCAACCAAGTCATCAAATTTCCTCTTAGTTATAGTGATCCTTTATTTATTATAAGTGAAGGGATACATTTCCTTGATAGAAAAGAAGACCTTTGACCAGTTCTTTATTTCATTATGGAGTGCCTTGGTGTCTAATTCTATGTCCCCAAAATTTCTTCCCTCATTGTCCATAGACAAGTAAAATTATGCCTCTTCTTTCCATTGTTGCCTATTTTTTTCCATGATTCCTTAATTTCCATAGGTGTTTGACTAGCTTTTATTTTATCAAGATGAAATTTGAGGTTATTTAATACAATTATGTCTCCATAATCAAGAATTAGGGATTTATGTTGTTCTGCTAGGGTTTCTTAGAGATTTAATGGAGAAGGTGGTAGACTTCTTAAATTTGTTGATGCCTTAGATCTTATAGATAGCCTCACTTGTGCAAATTCTATCTTTTCAAGCACACCAAATATTTTGATTTGTCATTTAGTGCTAACATGGCACCTACATGGCTTTCCTAAGCTTGATTCTATGGCATCACCATGAAAATTCCTTTCAAAGCTATCCATTGGTTTTCAAATCAATTCTTTTATCTTCAATCCCTTTGATTAGGACCCCTAAATGAGTGAAAACTATTGATGAAGATCTTGGAGGTTTATTTTGATTAGTTGCTTAAATCTTTAATTAACCAGTTACGCCAAGTGGAATATTTTTTCTCTTTTAGGATATAAATTTGGAGTTTGGTGTTAGAATGAGGATTGTTCTTCCATGTGTCAAGCTATTAGGCTTTGTCATCTTTGGTTGAAAATTCATCCTTAATTTTTCTTCATTGGATAAAGACCTATGATCAAGCATGGTTCTTTGGATCCTACAACATGCACATGGCTTAATTAGTCTCAGGTTTTAATAAAACTTAGGCTTAAAATATATTCCTAAGGTTTATTTATGTTAATAAACACTAACAAGCTTAGGCTAAGGTCTTTTATGCTAATTTTTCCATGTTAATGTGTTAGGGTCCCTTTTGAAGGGTTTTCAAAACACCCCTTTTGCCTAGGCTAAAAATTTATCTAAGGTTAAATTTGATGGCCTTAATAACATCAAAGATGTCCTCACGAACATCAAATGATGGGATAGAGATTGTCAAATTTAAGCCTATGAGATTTATTCCATGAGGGCTTAGGTTTGAGTCATGAGGTCATATTGTGTTTACAAACACAATGAATCTTCAAATTGAAATTATGGCCTTAGTCAATATGACATCATCTTAGGGATTATCGATTAAAGAATTTGCACCATTATATCAAATCAGTAATTTAACAAGGGTTGTTAGATTTATGTACTTGTTCTATGATTAGTTCCCATCTTTAGTGATGTTTTCAAGATTCACTGACATTGTTCTTATGATTCACACCATTAGATCAAAATCAGTGATGCAGTGAGGGTCATTAATCATGATCTAGGAGGTCAAAGCTGATTGGATTTAAATTATTGAGGATTCTTTCATCTTCATGCCATTAGCTCAAGATCTAAGGGTGAACCCAAATCATTGGTTCTATAAAATTGCTTGAATTTTAAGTCATTGATGAGTCACATATAGACTTAATTTAAATGATTAGTCCTAATTTAATTATGTGACTAAACATGATGAACTGAGAGCTAAAGTTTATTATGCTAAGCCTAAGGTTAAAACATTAATGTGATCCCCTTTAGACTTAAGTAAAATTTTGGATTAGGTTTAACTTAGTGATCTTTCTAACATCCAATATGTCCTTGTGAGCATCAAATGATGGAATTGAGACTGTCAAATTAAATCTTGTAAGAAATTTTTAATAATGAAGTTAATGTATGATTCTTCCTAGGTGATCTCACACCATTAGATTAGATCTTTAGGGAAATGAGAGTCATTGGATTTGTTATTAAATCAAATCATTAACTTAGGACTCAATATGTATAATGGTTTAGACTTAGGTTTCGATCTTAAGATGTTGTTTATGTTAATAAACACAAAGACGTTTAAGATTGAAGCATAGGCCAAACAAAAACCCTTGGCTATAAACAAAAGGGGCCTATGGACTAACAATCGGCTGGGATAGGAGGTTAAGAAAGGGGGAAAAAATATTAAGTATGATTTTATATTAAGGTTTGGTCATGTCAGAAACATGATTGAGCCTTAATATAAAACTAGACTTAGGTTTTTTTGAATAAAGAAATATGATTTCTCGTTAAACTTCTCCCTCTATTTTTGAATTAAAATCATAGGTTTTTCTACTTGGGAACCCTCCCTTTCTCCACGGAACCTACAATTCATCATCCAAAGACAACCATTAGTAGGGATAGCCATAATCACAATCAAATATATAGAGATTCATGTCCCTTCAAGTGGATGATCTTCAAATTCTAAGAAAGAATAACCTCTCCAAAGCTAATTCAAGGTACAAATGTATAAAAAACTTAAAAGGGTCCATATTTTTTAGAAGGAAAAAAATGGGGGTATGTTGGTCCTAATAAATGGTGACTCATAAGGGCAACATAGCAATATTTTAGAACCTAAAAACTCTGGTTTAGACCAACACATAAGTCTTTTATCTCCTTTGACCAAATATCATTACCTAGATTAGTTTAAGGTTGAAACAAGCCTCAAATGTACAAAATTCAAATTATCATGTCAAGGCCTAAGCATGATGTGTGTGTGCTTTTATTCCACTTAGTTTTTGTCACCAGACTTTAGGGAACAACATCTAGGTTCATACCTTTTGATCATTACATCTAACTTTGAGAATATTTACATATTCATTAAGAATGGTTGCTCTTAGTTCAAAGAAGGCTTGGGTATTTCTCTACTATTATCTAAGCATCCATATCCTTAATAGAGATGACTTTGGATCCACTCATGTCCTTGCTCCACTACCAACTAGGTGCCCATAGCCTCGATGGAGGTTGCCTGAATCACATTTAACTTCGTATCTTTTAATTTAGCAATGAGTCCTCTTTTTTTATTTGTTATTTTTTAGGTCTTTTAACAAATATTGGGAACCAAAATATCCACGTTCAAAGGATTTGTTCAAATGTTTTGGCTTTAGAATAATCACCCATAGTTGAAACCTTGATCTCAAAAAAGGATGTATTTTAGGTGTAAGCATGCATATGTCGTAGCCTTTTAAACTCTCCTTCCACATACATGATTCTTCTCACAAAAGAGATTTGGTCTCAAGAAAAGTTTTGGATTCTTAAAACTAACTAAATTCTATGTAAGTCTTGGGAAAGTATCTATACTTCAACATGATGCTATATTATATACTTAGGTTCTCCTATGCAGGGTTCATACCCTCATTTTGAAATACTAAAATTTTAAACAACCTAAGAAAATTATGAGCAGGGATTGTCTGTAAGACTTTATTGAAGTAAAGGAGCACAACCAAACAAAAATGGCACACCCAACATAAAGAAACCAAATAAAAAGAAACAAACAAATATAAATAAAACAAATATATACAAGCCAAATAGGAAAACAAATCAAGGAGGGAAACTAACTAGCCTACCTACTCTAACCTTAAGCAATCTTATAGATTTTAATCCATGAAGACTCTTGGTGGAGCAGTAAAAAATTAGTGTTTGAGATATTTCCCATTGGTGGGCAATGTGAATTCTACTCCTTGAAGGTCTTTTAACTTGAAGGAGTTATTGCCTAAGATTTTTGCAATTTGCTATGGGTGAATCCATAAGAGTGTAAACTTACCATGCTTCCCTTTAGGTTTTGATGACTTGTCCAAAAGGAGGACTAGGTCTCCTTGTCTAAACACCTTCACTTTATACCTCTTGTCAAACCATCTTTTCATAGTTTTTTGATGTCTATTAAAGTCTACAAATGCCTTTTCTCTAGCATCCTCAATTTGAGTGATGTCTAACAACCTATAAATGGATAGTTCTTGACTCTCTTCCATGTATTCTTGCATGAATGTGAACGTGGGTAACTTGAGGGTGATGGGAAAGATAGGTTCTTGATAATAAACCAACAAGAATGGTGAAGCCTTGAGTGTTTGCTTGATCCTTATCATGTCAGCCCATAATTCATACTTAAGGAGTTTGTGCCATGTTCTTGGTTTATCAACAGTAAACTTCTTGATGGCTTTCATAAGATTCTTATTGGAAGGTGAATTTATTTCTAGATGTGTCATTAGCATTGCCAAATCATTTTTTTAGTTGTAAGAAATCTGTGTTGAGCTTTTGGACCATCTTTAATATAGATTCATTCCCATTCTTTCATATTTTAGAGCTTTAGACTTGTCTATTATTATTATCATTGATTGGAAATAAATCCTTTTGGTCATTGATGTGAGATCCACTAGTATCTTGATGACTTAATAAACCTAAGTTTTGATTAGGAGTAGCATGGCTAGTAGGTAATAATACATTCTAATCAGGGAGTTAGTTCAAGGTTGGAGAATTTTGGTTATTGTTTGGGAAAAGGTTCAATACAAGAATCTTGGGGTTAATGTTTGGGATAGAATAATCCATCTTCCCTTGGGGATGCATTTGGTCACTAATAATCACCACTTTAAAATAAGCTTGAGCCAGTTTGTTGATAACTAAGAGGGCTCTTTTTAGAAACACAGAAGTCATAGGGTCCACTACATCTTTGTAAACTTCTAGAGCTAAAGCCTCATTAGGTTTTTGTGGATTCATGGTTGGACTAAAAATATTTTGGAATATAGCATTGAAGGATCTAATAGGTTCACTTTCATCTCTATTAATGGTTTTGAATTGGTGATAAATGATGCAGGGGTTTATGATCTTTCTAAATTTATCAATAAAGATAGTGTCAAAGCTATTCCATGAGGTGATGCAATCATCAAGAAAATTAAGGAACCATTCATATGTATCATCCTTTAATGTAAATTGAAATAACCTACATGATACATCTTCATAAATAATATTTAACAATCTTAAATCAGCCTTGAAAGATCTGACATGTTATTCTACAGTTACAACACCAGTTAGACAAAATATTGGCAAGTACTTTCTAGGATTACATGGTAATTCAGAAACTACACTTGGTATATTGATGGGGGAACTTCTAATCCATACCATATATGGATGAATATTGAATTCAAGAACCCCTTTTAAGGGTTAGGATGGTAGAGACATGGAATGCTTATGTCTTCCTCTATCTTTCCTGGGTCTTCTATGAGTTTCTAGCTCAAATAAGGGTTCTCAGGTCTCTAATGTGATCTAGTCCTAAGCCTTGGTATTTCCAAGTTGAAAATTAATGATCCTATTTTAAATATGGTGTGTCAAGTTAGATTTCATGAAGAACAATAATCAAACTACACACTAAGCCTATTTTGTAAAGATTTACTCATAAAGGGACACAAGACATTGATCTTTGACTAAGCAAGCTCAAAGATGCATTGAATTATGCAAAGATGACCATTCTTTAGAACTTGTGAATTAATTAAACTCAATATTAATAAATAATTATCGATCTTCAACCAAAATAAGCTATCATAATCTCAAATACTATGAATTCTTAAAACATGAAGTTGTCTTTATTAGAATTTAACCACTTCTTTATAGAGAACTAAGATTTTTGCCTTATGAAACACAAATATAGGTGGGAAAATACTTAAATACCTAGGATATTTTAACTTAGAGTAAAGAATAAGGGTTAAAAATTCTTCAAAATTAACATAAGAAATATCACAACTAATCAAAGGTCCTCCTTCTAGCGCCAGTGGACCTCTTTCTCCTATTGATGTTGTTAACTACCTCACAGGTTATCTTAGTGTTGATGAACACTTCTCATTTTAGAACCCTAAGTATCCAGGGCATGAGTTCTAATTTGTGATAATTTTGGATGTCTATGGTGGAATAAAATCAAAGTGTGAGAGTTGTCCACAATGTTTGTTTAATTTGGTGGTTAGGAGACACTAGGGTCCTATATATTTTAAACTCTATGATATTTATGATCTACAAACTAGCCTAAGTGGATATTAACAATGATCTTAAAATAAAGTGAGATTTGGTAAAGAAAATAGAAAAAGTGAGGGTAAGGTAGAAAATAAAATGTGATTGCAAGCTTCTATATCAAATATCATGACAAGGTTCTAATTGTTTTGTGCATATATGAACCAATTTACGATGTAAAATAGTGTGAACCTAGATTCCATCATAAACTAGGAAACCATCAAAGGAAATATAGAAATCACAAGTAAGAACTAGATTTACTTTAAATAATTTACTATTGTAACATGAATAGCATGAGCACATCCAATTCCAAAGCAAATGAATTTAAGTATACCTAAGATATTTTATCTAATCTAGCATAGCACTGATTAACAACCTTATGATAGAAAATGTAGCTCAAAATGAAATTAACATTCAAATATAAGATATTAACATGAAACTAAGAGATAACATTAGCTTTAAACACACTATTCACATAATCCTTTTAGAATTCCTTAGTTGTATTACAATTCTTTCTTGTATACAATTTCTTAGAGTCCCTCCTTTACAAAATGGTAACCCCTACCTATTTATAGAGAACATAAGTAGTGGACCAATTAACTTCTCAAAACATCCATATGTAAGATAAAGATAGTTTTCCCTAATATAAAGATTACAATACAAGACCTCCTACACCAATTTTAATATATAGAACTAATATATGCTAACAAACTAGCATATATGCATTACAAAAGAATATTATTTCATGTTACATTAGTGGGTCCTATTTATTATCTTTGATTAAGGATGTCCTTCACCCTAGTGTGTTGTTCTTTAATCATCTCAAAATCTATCACAGGTTTCATCAAATAATCCTCTTCTTGATTTGCCAATGTATTGAATTCTTTGTCACTTTTAGCCATGAGTTCTTGGATGCATTGTGCCTCTAAAATTTGCCTTCCTAAGGTAAGGATGATGTCAAGGACATTTTGATTATCCTTGATAGATTTCCCTTGGTTCTCTTTGATGTTATAGATGAATACATTAACCATTTACTTGAATTCTTCATCATCTATCAGGCATGTGGTAGTGGGTTGAGAGGGGTTTGCTAACAAGGTCTCTAAGAACTTCTCCATTCTATCTATCAAGTCCTTGTCCTCCTTCATGAAATTGTTGACACTATTATACCAATTGCTTAGGTCCTATATTTTATCCTCTATGACTCCCAAGAGGATGTTTAAATGTCCCAATTTGATGATTTTTATGTCCTAGACCTATTTTTTAGTATGCACATTGATTAATTCAGATGTCTAGTCTTTGGAGTCTTTCCATTGAATGATTAATTCATGTGCCATCTCATCTTGATGGGTCAAGGAACTTAATCTAAGATTAATGGTCTTTAATCCTTAAAATATGTCAAGAAGAGACTTATTTAACATCCCCAATATATCCTTAGGGACTTAAAATGCATCATGTGCTTCTAAATCCTACTTCTCCTTTTATAGGTTGATGATTCTTTTTTTCATTCCTTGGACCCCATCTAAAGTAATTGTTGATTGGGTGACAACCAAAATTTCTATGTATTCCTAATGGATGGGGTGTTCCCCTACCATTTTCCCTTACATAGGAGTGAGACCCATAAAAAACTCTACTCTTTAGAAGGTGAACTCCTTAGTGCCTATAGTGGCCTTCTTTGTTATTACCTTCTCAAATACAACTGTGTCTAGATTGTAATTCATAATGACTATTGGTTCATAGAATTTGGGTACCTCTAGGATATCAATCCTAGTACCACTTGATGCTCTAAGATCATTATTTTTCCATTCTCTTTAGTTTCCTCAACAATACTCATTTCTTCTTACTCCTTCAAGATCTCTCTAATCTAGGGTTTGATATCATCATGGGCATCAATACTTGTAGTGCTGGTAAGTGATAATGAGTGTGACTGGGATGGAATCTTTTGGAGTTTTCCATATATGAACTAGTCAGGGATGATAGGTCCATGTATGGGGAACTCATCACTAAATAAGTTAACCTCACTAATAGGATGGGACCATGTCACTTTTGGCCTTTTATAGGACCTAGGAATAAGGTCCATCTTTGCTTCCCTTTTCCTTTATGAGATAGGGAATAAATCCAAATATATTTGCTTCCCTTTTCCATCTCACATGTTTGGGTTTATTCATCTTGTGCCAACTTAGATATGGCTTCCTCAATTCCCTCATCTTCCTAATCTAAACTATAAGTCTCTACAAGCTCTTTGAATAATCCTTCAACTATTGCATATAGTTATAGGGAAACCATATCAATGTGATCTACTAGAGAATGTGGTCTTGGAGGTTTAACTGATGATGGACCTTCTCTTGGCCTTTCTTTCAATTTCCTCTCACTAGGTCCTTGAATTTGGATCACTTGATATTATGGTAGTCTTGGAGGTGCACTTGAGGTGGAAGGTAATAGATTATATTTAAATGAGTTCATCTACTATATTTCTTTAGTTGGTTTTTCTTCTCTTTGCAATCTATGATCAAGTTTGAAGCTATGTTGCCTGCACCTAGCCAACAATTCCTCAAAGTTTGTGACCTTGGTGTAGAGATGGTCCTATAGTCCAACCCCATGTTCATGGGCCACCTTGATCACCTACTTGGATTGAATATGGGGGACAAATTTGTTATTTGGGTTTCATTCTTTAAGGTCATCCTTTTGAAAATAGAAGGCATCTCTATGTCTAGATATAACATCCAACTATTTCTAGCCATGAATCATAGTTTTTCCAATCAATAATGGAATAGGATGAAATATCCCTTTCCTCTTCTCTCTACATACATTTTCAATCCCTTGGATGAGTTGGGAAACAACTTTTTATTTAGCCAATTTGATAGGGACATGGACTGGTAATCTATATGGCTGAGTCATGACTCATTCCATCCTAATGACAGTACAATTCGGGTAATACCATATGTCACCCATGGGCTCTACATAATTCTTGATGAGGGGGTGCACTCTGGGCATTGGGTTCCCTATGATAATCTTAACCAAAGTAGGATATATGCAATCACAATTGAATTGCATGTGACCCCTAAATTCAAAGATATATAATTTTGAATAATGATGGGATATGGTAATCTAACTATGAGAGGACCAATTATTCATACCAAGAACATGTCTAGAGGACATCATTGAGTCCAAAAAATAGGACATCATGGTGAATTATCGATTGGTATTCCTTTTTTTGCCATAAAATTGTCTTCCCAAGTGGATGCTAATTAGTTCTCTAATAGGTGGAGTTAGCTTCTCTTCCACCATGAAATATATGTAAGAAACCCATTTGGGGCTAACATAGGTTGTGGTGGTTACCCCTAAAGCTCTATAAAATAGGTTCATGATGATCCAAATGCCTTCTCTAAATTTTATAATAGGGATCTTCCCATCATGGTTCCTATATATGTGGGTTCCCTGGTTTAACTAGGGTCTTAAAATAATGTCCAAATTATGTTTGGTTATCCATTCCTTGATGATGATGAGGTCTATATGAGCCCTAGGGATTTTATAACATCCCTAAAAATCTATAGGGGAAATTTATGCTATCCCTTTTGACACACCTTCCCTAACTATCCAATCACCATCAATCCTATAATTGACAAACATAGGTGCACGGATATCTACACAATGGAGTACCTCTAGTTTTGTAGCTACTTGGTGAAGACTAAACATTTGAATTACAACCAAGACATCAAATTTATTATTGGTTACAATGATCCTTTTTTCATTATAAGTGAGGGGATACATTTCCTTAATAGTAAAGAAGATCTTTGACTAGTTTTCCATTCCATTATGGAGTGCCTAAGTGTCCAATTTTGTGTCCCTAAAATGTCTTATTCCTTTATTATCCATAGATAAATACAATTTTGCCTCTTCTTTCCATTTTTGCCTAGCTTCTACCATGATTCCTTAATTTCCTTAGGTGTTTAACTAGCTTTTCATTGCTTAGGATGAATTTCAAGCTTGTTTAATGCAATTATGTCTCAACAGTCAAGAATTAGGGCTTTCTCTGCTAGGTTTTCTTAGAGATTTAATGGCAAAGGTGGTAGAATTTAAATTTTTTTTGTACCTTAGATATTTTTAATAGCCTCACTTGTGAAAATTCTATCATTTTAGGCATGTCAAATCTTTGGATTTGTCATTTAGTGCTTATGTACCACCTTCGTGGCTTTCCTAAGCTTGTTTTTGTGGCATCCCCATGAAAATTCCTTTTAAAGCTAACCATTAGTTTTCAAATCATGTTTTTTATCTTCACTCCATTATATTAGGACCCCCAAATGAGTGTAATCATTGATGAAGATCTTAGAGGTTTCCTTTGATTGGTTTCATAAAACATTAATTACCCAGTTATGCCAAGTGGCATATTTTTGCTTCTTTAGGATATAACTTTAGAGTTTGGTGTTAGAATGAGCATGGTTCTTCCATGTGTTGAGCTATTAGGATTTGATGTCTTTTGTTGAAAATTCATCCTTCATTTTTCTCTATTAGATCAGGACCTCTGATTAAGCATAGTTCATTGGATCCTGGAAGATGCATATGGTTTAATAGGTCTCATATTTTAATAAAACATGGGTCTAAAATAAATTCCTAAGTTTTATTTATGTTAATAAACACTAGAAAACTTAGGCTAAGGTATTTTACGCTAATTTTTTCATTTTAATATTTTAGGGTCCTTTTCGAAGGGTTTTTAAAATTCCCCTTTTACCTACACTAAAAATTTATCTCAGGTTAAATTTGATGGCCTCGCTAACGTCAAAGATGTCCTTGAAAACATCAAATGATGGGAGCAAGATTATCAAATTTTAGCCTACATAATTTGGTCCATAATAGCTTAGGTTTGAGTCTTGAGGTCATATTGTGTTTAGGAACCTAACAAATATTCAAATTGAAATTATGGCCTTAGTCCATATGACCACATCTTAGGGCTTATCGATCAAAGAATTTATGTCATTGGATTAGATTGGTGATGTATCAAGGGTTGTTGGATTAATGTACTTGTTATGTGATTGGTTCCCCTCTTTAATTACATTTTCAAGATTTCATTGATGTTGTTCTTATGATTTGTGCCATTAGATCAAAATCAGTGATGTAGTAAGGGCCATTGATCATGATTTGGGAGGTCAAATTTGATTGGATTTGAACTGTTACGGACTCCATATTTACACTGTTAGATCAAGATCTAAGGGTGAACATAGATCATTGGATCTACAAAAGTGCACAAATTTTAATTCACCAATTAGTCAAATATAGACTTAAGTCAAATGATTAGTCCTAAGTTAATTGTGTGAATAAACATGATGAACTTAAAGATAAATTTTATTATGCTAAGCCTAAGGTTAAAAACATTGATGTAGTCCCCTTTAGACTTAGGTAAAAGTTTGGATGAGGTTCAACTTGACAATCTCACTAATGTCTAAGATGTTCTCATGAGCATCAAATGATGGGAGTGAAACTATCAAATTAAATCCTATAATAACTTTTTCATATAAAGTAAAGTCGATGTATGGTTCTTCCTAGGTGATCTTGCACTGTTAGATTATATCTCTAGAGAAGAAAGAGCCATTGGATCTATGATTAAATCAAATCATTAAGTTAGGACCTGATATGTATAATGGTTTAGAATAAGGTTTTGATCTTAAGATGTTGTTTGTGTTAATAAACATAGGGACATTTAAGATTGAATCTTACGCTAACAAAAAAAGCCTTGGCTATAAATGAATGGGGCCTATGGACTAACTATTAGGCCAGGTTAGGAGGTTAACAAAGGAGTGAGAAAAGGTTTAATTATGATTTTATATTAATGTTTAGTCATGTCAAAAACATGATCAAGCCTTAATACAAAATTAGACTTAAGGTTTTTCAAAAAATAAATATGATTTTTTGTTACACTTATTCTGCCATTTTTGAATTCAAATCATAGGGTTTTCTACTTGGGAACCCTCCCTTTCTCCATGGAACTTGCACTTCATCATCCAAAGACAACCATTAGTAGGGATATCCTCTAATTCATAATCAAAATCAGATATGCAGAGGTTCATTTCCCTTCAAGTGGATGATCTTCAAATTCTAAGAAATAATAACCTCTCCAAAGCCAATTCAAGGTACAAATGTTTTATAACATTTACAAGTTTCCCTATTTTATAGAAGTAGAAAATGGGGGTATGTTGGTCCTAGCATATCCTTATTGTACTTTATCAAATATCAAAAAGTTATTAAGAGAGCCAAATTGAAATCATTTAATAATGTCGATTTTATCTTGTTATGCGATAAATATCATGAGAAAAAGGTACAACATATTAAATTTGATTCCCTTTGGTTGGGTCCCTTCCATATTTGTAAAATTTTAGGTGTGAATGTTTTTAGGCTTAATAGTTTGACTAGTGAATATGTCCCATTACCTGTTAATGGTCAATTCCTCAAACATTATTTATAATAATGAGATAGCCTCTTTGGGCTTTCTACATAGTTTTTGATTTTGTGATTTTGTGATTTTGGTTTAGTTTGTTGTTTTTAATGTTTTGTGCTTGTTGTATATAGCCTATTGTTGGTTGATCATCTTTCGTTCTATTTATTTTTTGTATTTTTTTGTGTTAAATTCATATGGTACATGTTGATTTTTAAAAATATATAGGTGTTGGTTGGTAGGAAACTTCAATGGTGTTTTTTTGTTTAAGTACTTTTTCTATTTTATTTCATAATATTATGTTTATGATTTTAGTTTTAGAGACCTGAAATGTTCCATATGATAAGATCAATAGAATATAAAATATGTATGTAATATAGATTGGATCTAGATGAATGAATGATGGTAAATAGCATGCAAAATTGACATAGTACACAATAATTTAAAGTGGGAAAACCTACAAGAGGTAAAAAAATCCACAAATATGATATTCAGTAATTGAGAAACTCTGTATCCCAATACAAATCCTTCCCTTCTCATTTATTCACATAAGCCTTCATATAACCTTTGTAAATATTTACCACACACAAATATTAAATTCATCAAGTGTATTTTCCATGAATAATAAAATAGGGGTAAAACCCTATTTATAATAAAATGTGAGGGGAGGTGACCTTTGTAACCGACAGGTCCATCCTTCCTGAGAATCATTTAAATTAATTGATTAGTAATAAATATGAATATTTTATTATTTATTTATATAATTTTTTCACCTTATGTTTAATAAATATTCAATTATTATTATTTAACAATAAACCAGAGTATGCTAAGAATTTAAATTAGCCCACTTAGACATTAAATGTTCTAACACTCTCCCTTAATGCTAAGTGGGGATAAATGTCATAGTCACCTTAATACACGAATTATACTATGTACATAATTGAAGGATTTATAAATATTCATCATGCAAAACATCATATTTTGAAATAAAAAGAATTCTAATCCGTAAACTACTATAAAATAAGTGTAGGCTACCATGATTGTGTGACTGCATCTCATATTTTCACATGAATAATCATCTAAACATATTTTAAATATTTTATAATATAAGGACCTCCATAAAAAAGTATGATATTATGTATTGGGGTGCAAAAGTAAAACTTTCACATGAAGTCTACTTAAATCACATAACTTCTACACAAAGTTTACAATGATTTACAATGATAATAAGTATAGATAAGAAGAAAAAATACATGGTCATTATGAAGTGGCATTATCTTGTAGACTCCACTTCAATGACAACTCTGAGAGGCTTAGCATTTCATGAAACTAATAAAATTTGGTGGCACCAAGTGATTTTATGAATAAATTTATCACTTTTTTATCCATAGGATAGAATTGTAGATCAATATCACCATTGAGGACTTTTTATTAGATAAAATTCACATGAAGTTCAATATGTTTAGTTCTTTGGTGTTGTACTGGATTTTTTGACAAAGCTATATAACTTTGGTTATCATAATGAAAGATGGTACTATGAAAAACATCCAAATGAATTTCTCCCAATAACCTTCATAGCCACATGGATTCTTTGGTAGCTTCCATATCAGTTATGTACTATACTTTAGTAGAAAAGATAGAGATAATAGGTTAGTTCTTGTTTCTCCAAGTGATAACACCTACAAAAAACTTAAATACATATCTAAAAGTAGATTTATGATCTATAGTATCTTCAAAATGGTCAACATCATAACAATCATATAATTTAGCATTATCAATGGAAGAATAAAATAAACCAAAATAAATTATTCATTTGATATAATAAAGAATTCATTTAGCTAATTTCCAATGATCTAAATGTGAATCATGTATAAATCTAGAAGCAACCCCAACATATAAAATATCTGGCCTAGTAATGGTTAGATAAATGAAACTACCAACAAGCTATCTATATAAAGTAGGTTAGATTTTTCAAATGTAGGTTTAGGATCAAGTTTAATACCAACTTCAATAGGAGTGGAAGTAGATTTATGATCAATCATGTTAAAATTAACAAGATTATATGCATACTAAGATTGTGATATAATAATTGAGTTTTTATCCTGAAATATAATCATTCTTAAAAAATGATGTAGAATGCTTAAATCAGTCATTTCAAACATTTGACTTAGTTTATCTTTATATTTATGAATTAAACTAAATAAAAAAAATTTAATCAACAAATCATCAACATATAATACAATTAGAATCAAATGATTATTTTCAACTTTAACAAAGAGATCATTATCTAAATAACAATTAGTATAATCTAATTCTTTGAAAAAAATAAGTAATTTTACAATACCAAGATCGCAGAGCTTATTTTAAACCATAAAAAAAAAATTAACTTACATACATAATGTTCTTTGTTAAGATCAGTGAAACCTTTAGGATGAGTCATGTATATATTTTCTTCTAAATCACCATTTAAAAATGCATTTTTGACATCCCTTTGGTGGATAACCCAACCATTTTGAGATGCAAGAGCAATTAGAAGTCTAACAGTACTCATTTTTTCTACAAGACCAAAGGTTTCAACATAGTCAATCCTAGTTTTTTGAGTAAATCTATGAGCAATCAATTTTGATTTAAACTTGTCAGTTTTACCAATTAAATTATATTTGATCTTATAAAACCATCTACAACTGACAATATGCCTTTTAGGTGGAGGAGGGACAAGATCCTAAGTCTAATTTTTTATTAAGGCATTATATTTATCTTGAATAGAAACATTTCATATATCATCTTGAATGATTTTCTCAAATGATTGAAGTTCACATTCATACATATTCATTAATGCATGATAAGAATGTTGACTTCTAGTTAATTTATTAAGGTTATCAACATTAGAAATTGAATTATGGATTTTACCAATTTAGGTCTTATAGATTGAAAATGAAACTCAGGGGGTTCCTCAAATTTAAATTATCTAAATTTGGATCAACTTCCACAAGGCCATCCATTTCAACATAAGGAAAAACATGAGAGTCAGGTTCATCAATAGAAGAACACTAAGGAGGTTCCATAGAGGACTCACAAAAGTTTTTTTCAAGAAAAAAACATTCATATTCTCAATTATCTAATGTTTATAATGATGATACACTCTTAAACCTTTTGTCTTACCTTCATAACCTAAAAAAAATTAAGAATAGGAAGTGGGATCGAGCTTCTTTCTTTTAACTTTATGAATAAAGATAGAAACAAAATTACTAAATATTTTAGATTAACCACATTGAGTTTATTTTTATTCCACATTTATAAAAGGGTAGAAAGATGCAAAGCTTTGGTAAGTAATTTATTCAAAATATGAATATCATTGTTCATGTCTTTGGACCATAATAACTTAGGAATCTTTACAGATTGTAATATTGTTCTAGTCATTTTTATGATAGTGCAATTTTTCTTTTCAATAATATCATTTTTCTAAAGGGAATAATTAGTTGTTAATTACCTTTGAATATCACAAATAATGCAAAAATAATCAAATTCCTTACAAACATATTTACCATCATTATTAGTTCTTAATTTCTTAATAGAAAAATCAAATGTATTTTCAACACTAGCTTTAAATTCCTTGAATTTAGACAACACATCAAATATATTTTTACTATAAAAAACCTAATACTTCTAGTGTAATAATATATAAAAGTAACATAATATAGAAAACCATTAAGATATACAACTTAAATATGTCTTATATCATCACTATGAATCAACTATAAAGGATGTGATGAATTTGCATCATGATTCTTGTGAAAGGGGTTAGTATGTTGCTTATCACATAATCAACCCTCACAAGTTTCATGATGAGAAAGGATAGAAGGAAGTCCAACAACAATATTATTTGTAGACATATCATGTAAACTTATAAAATTAACATGTATTAATCCATCATGCTATAATTGAGATTCATTTTTACTATGTGATGAAAGAAAACATGTAGAAGAAGGAGAAAATATATATAAACCATTATTTTGAACACCTTCAACAATAAAGGAACTAGGATGATTTATAATTGACCAACTATCTTTAAGTAATGTTACAATGAAATTATCATTTGTAAATTGAGAACACGATAAAAAAAATTTAAGCTTAGGTACATAGAAAACATCATTTATGGTAACATTTGAAAACTTTGTTTTTCCCTATTTAGTTGCTTCTAAAAAAGAATTATCTCATAAGTAAATTATTTTAGAGATATCTCTATAATTTCAAAAAATATTACATAAACATGTCATATGGTATAATTCACCATTATCTAAGATCCACTTATTTTTATTTGAAGTAAATAAAGCAACATATAAAGATATAACATTTGAATACTGATTGTTATTTCGATAAGGGTTTAGATTATTCCACTCATTTTGATTAGATTTCTTCCCTTTGTTATTTTTATAAGATTGATTTTTAATTATAACTTTGTTTTTATAATATGTTTTCTTTTTATGACCAAATTTACCACACAAATTACAATTTGTATTAAAGTTAGGTGTATGATTCCTATTATTAGGTTTATTATTTTTGTATTTACTTTTTAAAAAATTAGGGTTAGATTTATGGTTTTTATTGTTATTAGAAACATTATTTTAAGTGAGAAGTGCCTAAGTCACATTATTTTTAGACTCATCATAACTTACTCTTCTTGAATTAGGAGAGTAAACAAGGTGGTAAGGTCAGGAATATCTTGTTCAATTTGATACTTAGAATTAAAAATTGAAATAAAATTTATAAACTTTACATGAATATTTAACTAAATGATAAAATAAAGTAATTTATCCTAAATCAAATTATAATTACATCCATCTAATTGAGCTATTAGGAATAAATCACAAATTGATACAAAATAATTTCACATAATCACAACAATAATAGATATAAACAAAGATGTATAAAGAATAGAAATAAATATACATTAAAAAAACTAGTTTTAAGATGGTTCACCCAATGTGGACTACATCCACTAAGAAATACTTGCTCAAATTTTATTACAAATCATAAGAGTATAATCCACTCTCAAATCTATCTTTTCAAAATTACAATACACAAATATTATTTGGAGCTACACTCAATAAACCCTCTTGAATTTGCACCTAAATTCATACACTCTATTCTTCCTTCTCAAACCCTTGTTCTCATGATGTATTACCTAATGAATATCCATCTATAAATAATACATCAATATAGTTGTTTTAAAAAATAATGGGTACCAAAACCATGGACTAAATTAACCCAAAACAGTTTCCCATTAAGAATGTATAGTACATTTTAAATGTATAATATTAGAAATACATTGTAATTTAAAAATAGGATCCATAAAACAATAATATCCCACTTGAAGACTGATTTCCATTGCATAGGCTTCTCAAACCTTCACTATCAATTGTGAAGGCCATTCAAAACTGAATATAGCTTCAGTATCTCCCTTGTGACCACCTTGGTCATTGTGTCTGGAGGATTATAACTAGTATGAATCTTCTCTAGGTTCAAATTCTCTTTCTCCAAAGCTATCATAATGAAATGATACATCAACTATATATGATTCATCCTAGAGGGGAAATTAGAGTTATTTATTAGACATATAAAACTTTGACTATCACTATATAGCTTCTCTTTCTACTTATAACCTAACTCTTTAAGCAAATACTATAACTAAATCATTTTTTTACATACCTCTGTGGTAGCAACATACTCAATCTCTATGATTGAAAAAGTCATAAGTTTCTATAGTCATGAAATCCAACTCACCATTATGTCACCTAAAATAAATACATATTCTATTGTACTCCTACTATCTAAATTTATAGCCATGTTTAAATCTACATAACCATTAAAAGTGGTGTCCAATCTACCATATATTAAAATTATCCCCATGATCACTCTTAAATACCAAAGGATCCACTTCACTACCTTATAGAGTTCTCTACCTAGATCACTCATGTACCTACTTTCTACTCCCACTACATGGGCAATATTTGGCATAGTCCACACCATGGCATACATCAAGATGCAAATAGCTGATGAGTAAGGTGCATATGAAATTTAGATTCTCTCCTCTATTTTTGGACACTACTCCTTTGATAACTTGAAATTGCCTACCAAAGGAGTCCTAACTGGTTTAACATCTTGCATACTGAACCTTTCTAAGATATTTTTAATGTACTCTTCTTGGGTTAAATTTAGATTTCATTTCCTCCTATCTCAAGTTATTATTATACCAAGGATTTATTTTGTTTCTCCCAAATCCTTCATATAAAAATAATTACTAAGTCGTTCCTTAAGTACCTTTATTTCCTACATGTTCTTACCTACAACCAAGATGTCATCCACATACAGACATAGGATAATGTAATTAACATCATAAAAATTCTTGATATTTATGCAATGGTTTGAATGACACATGGAATATCCCTACTCCATAAAACTAGAAAATTTCTTGTACCACTATCATGGAGATTATTTTAGGTCATATAAGCTCTTATTCAATTTTCACACCATGTTCTTCTTACATGTGACCTCATATCCCTATGGTTGCTCCATCTTTATGTCCTCCTCTAAATCACCATGAAGGAATGTATTCTTCACATCCAGCTACTCTAAGTGCAATTCTTGTGCTACCACTATCCCAAGAATAGTCCTAATAGAATTCATCTTTACCAATAGAGATAAAATCTCATCAAAATCAATTCCCTTCTTTTGTACAAACCCCTTTACCACTAACTAGGCCATATACCTTTTCTTGCCTCCATCATCCTCTTTTATTTTGTATACCCACTTGTTCTATAATGCTCTCTTACCTTTAAGTGGGGTTACCAAATCTTAAGTTTGATTTTCCATGAGATATTGATGTTCCTTATCAATTTCTTATGACCACTTCTTCCTAAAATCTACCTACATTGCTTGTTCAAAACACTCTATCTCTCCATTATTAGTGAGTAATAAATAATTAAGAGATGGAGAAAAATGTGCAGGTTCCCTTCTTACCCTATAAGACCTTCTTACCATAGTATTTTATGGTTCTTATAGAGTAGGTGCCTCAACTAGATACTTGGATACTTTATCATCTGCAATATCCTCTAATACTATGTACTCTTTTCCAAAATCCTCTTTTTGATCATGTAACTACTATTTATACATAAATTTTCTATTAAAGACAACATACCTAGACCTAAATATTTTATTGTCTTTAAGACTCTAAATCTAGAAACCAAAGTCATCCTCACCATAACCAATAAAGGTGTATTTTTTAGACCTAGCCTCTAACTTGGTCATATAATCCTTATCAATATTAACAAAGGCTTCACAGATAAATATTCTAAGAAATGAATAATCAACCTTCTTACTAGACTAAGATTTCTCAAGTATGTCTCCATCTAAAGTAGATGAAGGACATCTATTTATCAGATATACAACCATGTTTATTGCTTCCACCCAAAATTGAATAGGCAAACCTATATAAAACCTCATGATCCTAACATGCTCCATGATAGTCTTGTTCATCCTTTCTGACAATCTATTCTATTTTGGAGTTCTTGGAATCATCCTCTATCTATGAATTTCATTCCTTGAATAGTAATCAAAATATTAATTATTATAATATTCCCCACCATTATTTGACCTAAGACATTTTAACATGAGATCTGTTTCATTCTCAACCAAGGATTTCAATATTTTAAATGTATAAAACACATCATATTTTCTCCTAATGCCATAAACCCAAACTTTCCTAGTTGCATCATTAATAAAAGTGACATAATACAATGACCCACCAATATAAGATACTTGAGCCAACCACCATACATCTGAATGAACCAACTCTAACTTATTCTCCTTCCTCATAGGCCAAACCTTGAGAAGATTTAACCTTTTCTATTTTTTTACACACAATATTCATAGAAATCTAAATTAGACCCTTTCAATTTGAGCAACTGATCCTTTAAAATTTCCATACCCTTTTGGCTCATGTGATTGAGCTTGTTGTGACAAAATGTTATTTTTACATCTATAGAAACTAAATTACAATATTCATCACTACAAGATAAATATAGGGTACCAACCTTATTACCTCTTGATACCACAAGAGCACCCTTCCAAGAATATATAGTAAATGTCACCATATAACCTTCATTGCCTAGCTATCCTATAGACACTAAATTCTATCTCAACTTAAGCACATGCCTAACATCTTTTAGTATCCAAGTGTTCCCATTTTGCATCTTGATCTGAACACTTACTTTTCCTACTATGTTACAAGGCTCATCATCATCAAGATAAACATGTCCAAAATCCCCTTGAACATAATCAATAAAATAATGCCTATATGGTGTAACATGAAAAGAAGCTCCTGAATCTAAAACCCAAGACTCAACAATATTATCAATGGAGATAATTAATGCATCTTGACAAACATTACCTATTTATAGATTCACCTCCTTGGTGTATTCCTAATTTTTATTCTTGTTTTGAAGAGATAACAATCCTTCATCGCATGCCCAGTCTTTCCACAGTGCCAACATACCATCTTACCCCTTGATTTTGACCTTCCAAAACCATTTGACTTTCCATGCTCTCATTTTCCTATAAAATTTTATCTCCTTCTACTCTCCACTGTCAAAGCATCACCTAAAGTAGAAGTATCCCCAGAGATTTTTCATCACATTTCCTCACTAAATATTACTCCTATAACATCCTCAAACTTCAACTTAGAATTATTAAAGACTAAGTTACTCAAAACCATTACCAAACTATTCCAACTCTTTAGGAAGGAACACAAAATAATTAAATCCCTAACTTCATCATCAAAATCAATTTCTATAGAATTCAACATACTCACAATTGTATTAAATTCATTTAGATGATCAACAACTAAACCATTTTCAAACATCTTCATATTAAATAACTTTTTCATTAAAAATATTTTATTAAAAGTAGAGGTTTTCTCATATAAATTTCCTAATGTGTTCATGAGACCTTTCATGGTCTTCTCCTATGATATATTAAACATGACTTAAGATGCAATGCATAAACTAATGGCCCCAAGTGCTTTCCTGCCAAGTAGTTCCCAAGCCTCTTCTGTCATACTCACTAGTTGCTTTAATTTTCCTCTTAATGAAACATGGAGATCCTTCTGATAAAGGTAATCCTCCATCTGCATCTTCCATAGACTAAAGTTCTATCCATTAAACTTTTCAACCTTTGATCTATGATCATCGACCATAGCTCCCACTTGAACTAATAACCCTTCCTATGATTCAACACTTTAGCAAATACAACCTGAAGCTCTGATACCAATGGTTATGAATAAATCAAAAATTGATGTGGAATAATTTCATATAATCACAATAATAATATATATGAACAAAGATGCATAAATAATAAAAATAAATATGCACAATAAGAAGATAAAATTAAAAGTGGTTCACCCAATGTGGGATACATCCACTAAGAAACACATGCAATGATTTTATTACAAGCCACAAGAGTATAACACACTCTTAGATTATCTTCTCATAATTATAATGCATAGATATTATTTGGATCTATGCTCAACAAATCCTCCTGAATTTACACCTTGATTCATACACTCTATTCTTCCTTCTCAAACCTTTGCTGTCATGATGTATTACCTAATGAATATCCATCAATACATAATACATTAACATAGTGGTTTTACAAAATAATGGGTACCAATACCATAGGCCAAGTTAATTCAAAATGGTTTCCCATTAAGATTTCATAGTACATTTTAAATGTAAAGTATTTGAAATACATTGTAATTTAGAAGTAGGATCCATAACATAACATGAGCTTTAATATTTTAAATTTTAGCAAGAAAATTCACAACTTTATCATCACCTTTCATAAGTGTAGTTAGCAATTCAAGGATTAACTTAATAATCTTTTAGAGATGAGTGCCCTCATGTATGGATTCAAGGATTTCACAAGCATCGCTACGAGATTTCTAATTACTAATGTGAAGAATGAATTCATCCTTAACACTCTTCAAGATAATGGACATAGCTTATTGTGATTTTTGTTGAAATGCATTAGTAAGTGTAGGGGTCACATGTCATTTAGAAGTGATTTTTAAGTCCCAATGACAACATTCGATAACTTTTGGGTCATGAATTCCATTGTAACATGAATTTTTTATATATTACAATTATTTCTATTAAGAATTTGAGATTTATCTAAAGAAAAATGAGGCGAAGCCATAGCTTCCCTTTAAATAAGATAGCAAACAAATGCTTGAAAAATATTTTAAATAAATTTTTGAAGTATTTTCAAAATAAAGTGAATTTCACATGTAACTATAATTAATTACATAATTTAGATGCCAAATAATACAAAAATTTGATTTAAAATTGGATAAAAGTAGGTGTCAAAAGAGTGACACTCATAATGATTACTTAAACACTATTATTAAAAAACTTACAAAATTAATGGTAAAAAATTTCAAAACACAAAATGGACCACGTAAATATGTCTGTAAGGTGATAAAACCTAGATATCAGCTGGTTACATGACTATGTTTATCAAAACATTCACTAAGTTAATAGTTGAAACAAGTTTGATAGATTAACTAGGGTTTTGAACATGTGAATCATGACATGAAAACCAAGAATTAAATTAAAATTTCTTTAATTTGAAGTTAATTTGACAAATTTCAAAAAACATATAAAAGAAGTTTAGGGGGGATTTAAGCAATGGACCTCCCTTGTGACAATATTTTAACAAAATGAAAGTTATCAACCCTTCTAAGAGTTTACTTGATATTTTGCATGCACTAAGTTAAATTTATATGTTTTTATTTGATTTTTAAAAAATATAAAAAAAATTAAATAAATATATTATGTGCATGTAAATAACATAACTGAAAAAAAATAAAAATAAAAATTTAGTAATTCTTTCTTTTTCTAAGGCGGGACATGGGGTTTGGGAAAAAGAAATTAATAAATAGTTTATTTTTAAAATACTTTTCCAAAATTATATGAATTTAAAAACATACCTGTACCTTCACAATGGCTACCCTGTAGAATTTTAAGAGCTCAAATCTCCTTGTACAGTTCTCAGATTTACTTAAATTTTGAGTAACCCTCCTATTTTTGTCTGATAAACATAACTACACCCTCAAAATGGTATTTTTGATGAAGAAATTAGTATTACGAATTTTCTAAGCTGAAGTATGGCACCCTTGTAAATTCTTGGGATATCTTAGAAACTTGTACATGCACTCAAAAAATTTGAAATTCATTCCAATCTTTCATAATTTTTTTTAAACAATGAAGAATTTTTTAAAAAAATTGAATTTTGACTAAAAAATTAATTTTTTGAGTTTTTCTAGGTTGGTTATGGTGCCTCAAGCTCAAATAAATGAAAATTTTGTTTCTTAAATCTTTGAATCTTCCAACAAAAAACTCTTGTCAATAACCCAATCATCTTATGGCTCTGATTCCATGATAAAATCAATAGAATATACAATAAATATGCAATATAGATTGGATCTAGATGAATAAATGATGGCAAAGACACACAAAATTGACATAGTACACAAGAATTTAAAGTGAGAAAACCTTCAAGAGGTAAAAGAAACTATGAAGATGATATTCAATAATTCAGAAACTATACCTCCTAATATAAATCCTTCCCTTCTCACTTCTTCATATAACCTTTATAAATATTTGCCACATGCAAATATTAAATTCATCAAGTGTATTTTCCATGAATAATATAATAGGGTTAAGACCCTATTTATAATAAAATGTGATGGGAGGTGACTATTGTAACCAATGGGTCCTTCCTTCTTGAAAATTATTTAAATTAATTGGTTAATAATAAATCATAATATTTTATTATTTATTTACATGAGGTTTTCACCTTATATTTAATAAATAATAAATAATTTTTATTTAATAATAAACTAAAGCATGCTAAGGGTATCAATTATCCCACTTAGACATTAAATGTTCAGACAACACAAGCTACATCTATTCACTAATTGATGAATTAAGGTAATTTATTAGACTTCTAAAAGATATTATCTCAAAGCCTTACACATAATACACATTAAAATGTTTTTAGGTTTTATTATATGAAATAATTATACTAGAAAATATAGGTTGAAATATATTTAATTTTATTTCATTTGGCATGGTGGTCCCCAACCCAAAATTAAAATAAAATCTAAGGCTATCTCAGAATAGGTTTTTTCTGCTTTGGTAGGGTTTCCTCCATATGCACCATTGAGTCAGTCCTTGATTTTATATCTATCTAGTTTGTGTCATATTGTAGCCCCAAGGTTGCTTGAGAGACTTGAGTTTATTTTGAGTGAGGCTAGCCTTTATAATGATTTTTCCTCATTCTCTCATGGTTGTTTTAGCTATGAAGAAGAATAATGGAGCATCAAGAAATGGCCCCCTGCAAGCACCAAAATAAGTTTGTCTTGAAGGTCTACCATGAGATAACTCTTCAAAACTTGATGTTATTTTATCTATTCTATAATTTAACTCTATGTTTCAATGGTTATAAAATTTTTTTTTGATAGGATATTTTGTGGGTCAAATTCCCTCTAAAAGTATTTTTAGGTCTTGGGTGAAAACACACTAGGAAACTGATTACATTAAGATGGATAGCATCTATAATATAACCAAGGGTTTTTTTCTATTCTATTTTATTGACCCTTCCCATATAGGAGGTATCCTCCATAGGTTTGCCACTTGGTATGTTAGGAACTCACTCATGGTTCTCTCCCCCTAGATACAAAACTTTGTTGTCTCAAAACACATTACTTTTAAAGTCCCTATTTGGGTTGAATTTCCAAGCCTTATGCTCCCCTACTGATATTTTATTCACTAGATATCTTCCTCCATAGGTCAAGTTTTCTACCATGAGAAAAATTAATTCTATTCTACTAGACCGTAGAAGTAGGTTTGTGTAGAAGTATACCTCTCCTGAGACCTCAGGGAGTTTTTGAAACTTTAAGTTGAGGATTTGAGACACTCTCAATAAGTCTTATATATCAACTTGACCAAAATATGTTTTCATTACTAATCTACAAACCATAAGATTCAAGACTACCCCATTTATTTAGCCCACAACAATGCATCCAGCCACTCATCCTCTCCCCCTAAACTTGATATGGAAGCTAGAAAAGCACCAGTTGAGGATGGATGAACTATGGTAGGAAAGAGTAATAGCCACACCAAATCCACAAGTTTAAATTCTACTTCTAAAGGAGTTAATCTATCATTAAGTAATGGTTTATGAGAATAGGTTCCTATTGAGAAAGATCCCTACTAGGCTGAAGCCACATAAATAGTGGGAAAAACTAGGGTTTATAACATCCATGTAGCTACTAATGTTTTATCTTAGGGTATCAAGGCTCCTTTGCCTTGTTCTTCTATATTTTTAGACTCATAACTAACTGCTCTTCCACTTCCTTCTCAGTGGGATGCACCCAAATACTCGTATAGCCCTCCTAGGAGGCATGATGAGATGGAGGAAGGAAAGTATCAGGTTGATCCTATTGTGAGGAAGTAATTTGATGATTTTTCAAATGCCAATAGTGGACATTTTTTGTAGAAATGGTATGATGCCTTAGAAGGTCTAGACATTGAGGATATGTCTCTTGACACCCATCATCTATGATTTGATTTTCATGGAATGTTTAGGGTCTTACATACCTAAAATACAAATCTATTATGCATGATTTTAGAAGGATTTTTTTTGAGATGAATGTTCTTTATCTGAAAGAAGTTAAGGTGGTGGATTTTTTATTGATGGTTGTCAGTAATTCCATCTAGCATGATAGTATTATCTTGCAGAGTAATCATGACGTAAGACATAGAGGGGTGATTACATTCATTTCTCGAAGGTAGTGGCTACACTAAGTGTAATCTGGCATGGACCCCACCAAATGGTTAGTGTAGACCCTTTTTAACATTGAAAACCATTATTTTAGTTTTATTAACATTTAAGATTCAAATGATGCCATTGAGTGTACCCATTTATGAGTTGGATTGTAGATGATCTCCCGAATTCTCATTGGGTCTTATGTGGTGACTTTAATATGGTGACATATCCTAAAGACAAAGTGGGCCACTTACCAATGCATTGGGTAGTTGGTGAAAGGGATTCATGATATTATATGTGCACTAAATGGAGATTTTATGGCAGTAATTTAATCAATTAACCTATAAACAAAGTATAGTACACCTAGAGCAATCTCAAGGAGGGTCATGCTCAAATATTGAAGCACTTAGATAAGGTAATTATGTCCACCCAACCATACTTTTCCTTTGATAATGGTTTTTATCCTTTGGTGAA